>JANTFA010143275.1:0-11962 GCA_026413405.1 Phytosciara flavipes | reverse complement strand
CACACACGAACAAAGGGAGAAAAGAAGAGGTACAAGCTCAATGTAGCGTAATCTGTTGACGCACTAATGGCGTGAATAGGTCTTCCATATCTGTTTCCAGTCGTACGGTACGATGTTTCTATAACATCAAGAGTGATCATCACTATAAAGGCGTCATCCTTGTTTTGTGTTTTCAAATGTAAATAAGGTCCTTTCGTGGAGTTTTATACTGAAAACGACAACATATTCACTGAAAGAAAATTTGCGACATTTGCCCCATTTTTTGACGTGCCTCCCACGTCTACTCCCATGATGAAAGCAATGTGGTGAGAAAAGTTCTTTCGGCCAAATGCAACAGCGACAAAAGTGATTTGGGCCCGTAACACGATCAATGAGAAACGCATACCGGCCATGAATTCAAGTTAAATATTAAAACGCTAACCCTGAAAGTCAAAATGACTAGAAAATCACGCAAACACTAGTCGTATAGGCCAAAATAAAGCAATGAAGAAGAAGAAGTACAGCTCACAACTTTGGATTGTCCCGAGGGGAGAATAAACGTAGAAAATCCTTTTGCGCTTGAAAGAAAATCCTCTGTTGAGAAAATCCTCAAATTCGTAGAAAATCCTCAGAAAAATCCTTCAATTTTAAGAAAATTCTCGAAAATCGCGAAAAATCCTTGAAAATGAATTGGAAATCCCCAAAAAATGCAAGAAAATTCCCTGGAATTGATGAAGGAAATCCTTAGAAATCAAAGAAAATCCTTTGAGGATTTTCTTTTAAAAAATCCTTTTGCACTCAAAATGCACGATTATCCGCCCCTCGTACTGCACGCTGTGGTAGAGACAGGTGTCTCTGTTGTTTTGAAATTCAGTGCGTTGATACGAAATCGACATTTATACACTGAGTCTTAGAACCATTTTTGTTGAAAAGCAGTGTCTTTATTAGCTTATTCAAATCAGCATCATAAGATTCTCTAAGAAACCAGATGTGTCGCCCATCTAGTTCCAAAAAATTTTGCTGTGAAAAGTTTGCACTCGATGATCGAGACATCAAGAGATCAAAAGAAACGGTAGAATAAGACACTGTCATTCAATGGGAGGGGCCATGGCTAATGTTCACGGATACCGGGTAAAATTGAGTCATATTTGGACACCGGGACACCGGGAAGACAATATTGTTTGCAGCCCCGTAAAGTCAATGCTTAATGTGTACACTTCAACAATACATCAGGTCTAATTGTGTGCTTGTGTAGCTGGATGGCTGTTGATCCATGAACGTAACGGTACGGATGCCGGGCTTCCCAAGCGAGAAAGAAAAAGTTTTTGTCGCAAAAACTTTTATCACACGCTATAGTTTCGAAGGTATCAGGAAGACAACATATTTAAAACTCATAACAAACCGCAGGGGTTGCTGTGGAATCATTCACCAAATTGTTTGCATCGAAATTAACTCAATTACACCACAATTGAGCAATAATAACACATGTTCAAAATTAAGCTGCCATACCACAACCACAAAGTACATTCTATGTTGTGGGTATGATTTTTTCGATGAAAACGAACGAAAATACTTTGAACGCAATCTTATTGTGTGGTTAAATTCAATTTTACGATATAAACGGAGAAGTCACCCGTACCATCATTATGTAAGAGTGAAGAGTAGTTTACAATTAAATGGATTTCCCATCTTGCATATTGTCATTGAAGTAGTGAGTATTTGCTTATTCAATTATTGGGTATCTACAGACAATGCCGTTTTTCTTCAAATGTTTTTGTACATGTTCCACAAGAGTTTGTGTCAATTATGATAACCAGATCATTCGTTTTTCAATAGTACGACGTTCCTAACATCTCCCAGCCAATTAATAACAATGGAAACTCAGGCGTGATTCCAAGATTGAAGGTGGAAGAAACATCATACGAGATAGTATCGAGAGAGATACAAGGCCAGTTGCTTTGTTTAATAGTTTAGAAAAGAGAACTTTCTACATGGTTGCTTTGTTGCCATCATCTGCTACCGAAAGAGCTGACTACAAAACAAAAGATGAGTTTCGGACAATTTGTGTCGTAAAATAAAATTCTGTTGAAATTATTGACGCAAAAGGTTTTTTATATCAATATTTTGACGAGGAAGTAGTAGATTTGATGATATTGATAGTCGCTGCATTTTGAAGTCAAGCAGGACGGAGGAACAGACCCATAGCTACAAACGGTTTGCCTGAGCTAGGACCCGTTAAGAGTTTTAAGGGTTTTTGAAGATATCTATGGAAAAATACACGTTGAGTGTAAATATAACAGCAAATCATAGGCATTGTATCCAGCAAAAAAAGTGCATTGGAATTGGGTCACTGGATCGTGAGCTAATGGCCTTAAAAGTTAAGTAGGGCTCTACTTGTTTTTCGCAAATAAATCGAGTAAACCTTGACCAATCTTCATAAAGCACGCTGTTTGTGGTTATTCTTTTTGAGATCCTTTCCCACTACAAACCTAAATTACATCAATGTTGACTGTACTAAAAGGAGTGAAACTAGTAGGAGTAGAATGCCAGCGTCTTCCAACAATATTTTCTGCCGGCAAGCCGTGTGCAAGCTTTTTCCACGAACTACCACAGACGTAAGCCAATTCAATCAGCTGTGTTTTTATACACGTCTGACAATTGGTTTTTTTTTTCTGACACAGTTGGGAATCGAACTCGCATCACTGACAACTCAATCGTTTAGTCGAAAGCAGACGAGTACTGAGAGTATATGGGAAGTGCTAAAATCTACTATATCGAATAAATCGTGACCAGACCTTAGGTGTGTAATCACCAGTATTTACCACTGAAAATCATTCCCACAAAAATATCTTCCTTTCAATGAAAGTGATAAATATTGAGATCATATATTTGCCCTAAACTACTCTTGCTTTTGTGGTTCGAATGTATTTGAACCTGTCAATTAACTTGTTCCCATGGAATCACAGAACGAAAAAATTGATATTCACACAAAACAAAACGCTTTTGCCTCAAATTAAATGAAATTTTTCGTCGATCATTTGTGCACATTACCCCACATGTAGCGGATATTTCCGTTTTATATCTTAAAGGCCAATCAATTCACGATACAGTACATTATATGCAAACGAAATTCTGATCAAAATTGGAAAATCTAATCCAAGATCTAGTCGTTTAAAAACGAAATATTATGAAAATTATAATCTTGTCGATATCATTTTATAATAATATGTGGATGTGCTTCCATCAATTAGCTGTTCTGATGTCGCTTAGCATTTATCTACACACATATCGAAATAAAATGAGGTAAATTAAATCAAAAACATCACGCACTTTAACGACCATCACAACATAATGCATAATACCGATGTTTTTATTAATTGGAAAATTATACGGAAATGAATGAATGGTTAACAGGTTTACAAAACTTGAAGAGATGCTACACTACTTCAAAAGTCAAGTAGATGTTTATTATTTATGTTAAACATTAAAAGAACTAATTTTATAAGAAGAATAAAAATAATATTGAAAAGCATATGACGCAGAGTAACACAATACTTAACTTAATCTTTTTATTGATTATTCAAAGATAAAAAAGAAACTCACTCTCTTGCAAGTTTTGTTCACGTTTACAAGTCGAAATAGCCAAATATTGCAAGTCATTTAAGGGAATATCAAAATTGTGTTTCAGTAAATGGGTTTTTTTTCTATTCCGATATGAATGCATCATTTGACCAGGTATACCTTTATACATTTTATGAGACGTTAGGACTTATCGAACCGTTTTTCTTAAGTCATGCGTCTACCATCTCTTTGAATGTTCGATATAGGGTGGTTACACTAGTCCCCGGACAGTTAGCTTTTTTCGATTTTGATTGCTGGGTTATAGACCCAATTGTCGGATACTTTTTTCCAATCATCGGGTAGTTATGTTTCAATACTCGGACACACTTGCTCAATTTTACTAAATTACAGCTAATCACTTAAGCACAATAGAATGAAAGTTGAAACACTCAATAATTTGTAGTGCTTTATATCGTGTTCTCGAATGTAGGCCTCCCGTAAGGGGTATTTGACGATGCAACATCACGCGGACAAGTGCGGATTGGTGAGTGTGGACCACATGCTTAACGTGGATTCCGAACCACGCCTTTAGGTTAGCAAGCCTTTAGGATTCTCAGTTGATGCTCATTATTATCTCTGCATTATGTTATTCATGTCATTATTACGGTTCGTTGAAGGCACCAAACACTTCAACTACCCAGATTATGAAGCTTGCTAGACTTTGAAGAAAAATCCTTTGCAAAATTGGTTCTCACCGGGATTGAATCCGGATTTTCTGGGTTGCTAGTACGCTGAGCCAACCCGTGCCAACACTCAAGGGAACATTTAAACTATATCTGAAACTACAGTCAACGCCATCGCATGCATGTCTTTGACGTTATATGAGTGGATACTAATACCTTCGATGCGTCCATTAGCGAGAAAAGCTTTAGGGTGCACTAGTGTGAGAAAATCTTTTCTTTTTCTTGGACTTTGACGACTTTTCTCACACGCTAACGAGCCATTATCTTGAATGAGCCGTCAATTTTTTATAAATAAAAATCTTGCAGGCTGCGAACACCCAGCACCAAAAGCATGAAGCAACGACTGTAGTTATTCGGCTACAGATGCTCACAGTGAGCAGCTCACTACTCTGCCACTGTTTCATTAACTAGAATGACGAAAATTCTCCTAGTGCATTGAATTCTACGATATATCGTTTAAAAGGCTCCCTTAGTTGTCCTCAAAAATCGAGCCAATTTTGTCAGCCGCCGAAAATGTGCCTGAGGCCGTATGCAGACGATATGAATTCATGCATAGGTGGGTGTGAGGTGGTCTGTAGCTATAAATACATGTTTGGCCGCATTCCCGATGAATAGCATATTTTAAGACAGTGCTAGCTAAATCGAAGAATAGAGCTGTTTGAGCGGCTGTACATCAAAAATATCTTTTACTTTGGAAACGAGGGCATACGTGTGGGACGTTTACTAACGCACCATATGTATACTAGCATGTCGGAAGTATGTTCACTACGTATAGTAGTCAATAGTAGCCCCCATAGTCAATTACCATAATTTAGTGTTGTTAATGTAATTAATTTCATTTCAATGACTAAAGGTCCGAGCACTGGTACATGTCCGAAGACTGGTGCATGGTACATCCACCCTATTTATATACACGGCTTGGAAAAGAAAACTTTGTTTAGTTAAAATGTCAAAATTAGAGTAAAACCATTTATCTCTGTGATCTTGTTTGGCATTGGCTATTGTTTTGCAAGAACATGTTCAAAGCTATCGAACTCTGTGTTTGAAAAAAAAAAAATTAAGGAGAAGAAATTAGATGTATACGTGTGGTGATGCACATTCCACACATTTTTCATTTTTATTTACTTAGAAATTTTAGAATTTAATCGCCTGTTAAAACGGCAGATCTTAGTAAGAGATATTGTCAGCTCGAAACGGTAGACTCCACTTCCAGGTGCATTTTCTGTTTATTGCCTAGTTAGAGGGACATTTCACTTTAAATGTTTGTTTGCGACCGATCGTTGAACGAATTCCATTAAATGATATTAGATGTACGATGAGGATGTGTAACTAACATAAAATTCTAATTACAAGCTCGATTTATTACTCTCGATGACTAGGACTCCTTATTCGTGTTCGGGGTAAGATTCGTGCGGAGTCCACCGTTGGGCCCATTGTACAGCTGATGATATTCAAATGTTCTCGCTTATTTCGAATGTACTGATTCTTAGATGGAGTTAGTCATTGTCAATTGTCAATTTTTTCTGTCAAAGTGGCCATCCATGAGATATCACTTCGTATTATTTCTAATATTTTGAAACCTTGCTCAACGAGCATGAAGCTTTACAGCCAAGACTAATCATCCTCATGACTAGGAAAAACCTTATGGACAATGTCTGTGCCGTGAGTCAAACCCGTGAACCATAGGCTGTGATCTTCTCACTAGTCAAAACAAACATTTGGCAGCAGTACCATGTTTCACATTACTAACTTCTTAAGTAATATTACCTCATTGGATAAGGTCGAAACTGAAGCATGCAAAATAAATAGCGGATCTTCAATAAAGATCTAAATGATCAACTAAAAGCATCCACAATGCTAGAATGTCCAACAATATAGTCAGTCAATAGCAGCATGAAACATTCGCTGCGAAGTTCCTTTTAATAAATTAAATTCTAATCTTGATAATATAATGCTGCAGTTCAGCAGTTGCTTACCTGAAAGCGATTTGTTTCACTCAGGTCACCACTCACCACGTTCGATTCGCTACATGTATAACATATAATTATAAATAGGTGACATAAATCGGAAATTCGATAAACCTCGCGATAACCGAGTACAACTACACAATGATATTGTTTTTAATATGAACGTTGCACCACCGAATCGACTATCTATAGCTGTGCATTGCCTCCTGCATACCATGCAGTGCATGGGTATATTATAAAAAGCACCGGATTAAATATCTAAATAAATGAAATTTGTTGTCAAAACTTCTACATTTTATGCATAATGACAACAACAAAATTCATAAATATTTTATCTTCTGAAGATATTTTGTGACATGGCTGATGACAAAACAAGATTTTGATATTAAAGTAGGGATAAGCGCTGCACATCTTCCCGATTTCGTACAAGGAGTTGATGCACATGTGTCTCTATCTGTCTCCCTCAGTCGTATAACATTATTGTTATCCATTAAGGTTTACAGAAAAGGTAGAAGGGAAAAAAATGCCAAGGGATGGTGGTATTGCGACATCGAACTGAAGAATGTAAAATGCATCGTAACATATTAAATCCCGTTTAACATTTCTCGAAAACAATACAAACAAAGGAGATGTTTTCGGTCATTATAAGATTTTCTATTGTCATTAAAATTGATATTTTTTCTTCTCTCAAGTGCCTAATAACATCTAATGCCACTCGAATACCAACACGGTTCCATTTTGCTCAGTAGGATTAGTAGGTGATTTAAAAATGAGGAAAGAAAATATTTATGGAAATACCGAGAATTCATACGACGTTTTTGCTCCAGATTTGTGCTATGTTTGTTGTGTGCGTTTTTTTTTTCTTGTTAAACAAAACGTTATCAAAAGTGTCATCTTCAGGTTCGTTCGTTTTTTTTCTCGTATGTTTGGTCGAATTTCAAATATTTGACCCATTGCACATTTGAAAAGAATCTGCTTTGAATACATGATTTTCTTACACTTTTTTCTCAATATATTTTGAATTATTTCAATTATTCTTACAAACATTGAACGAATTCTGAAGATTTGAAACAAGTAAATATTTAACGTCGGAAAATCTGTTGATGGGTTCGAAATTGTGTTCCACTGTGTCTCAATTCAACGAATCTATTACTTCTTTCTAATCGAAAATCTACTAGCCTAAACAACCAGTTCGCTGTAATAGTAGATTATCAAAATTATCATCGCAAATTACGCACGCACGGGGGGTCTGACTAAACAGCCTAGATATACGAACTACACAAACCTCCCTTGGATTATCTAGGCTGTTTAGGTCTGACAAAAGCGTACGCTTCATACATTTTCGAAACTCTCTCCATACATTCTGGTGTGCGAAGGAGGAGGGGATTTGAAATTCATAATTTTGGGTGTGTGTAATTTGTGAATGGCAATCCACGACCATTTGAAGGTTGCTCCAAAAGAAAGTCTCACCGATTCCGAGCTACGTCAAGACCCTGTTTGCTAGTCACGGGACAAGGTCTCGAATTCGCCACATAGGGGGAACAGTGGAGGCTTGCCGAGACTTCCCCTTATATGATGATATACACTGCTTTATCGTATGAGCGAAAATGAGACAACGAAATGGGAAAGATCAAATTAGTCAGAGTGTCATTCATTTATTTTGTCATCTGTGCTGTCTGTGACTGATGACTGAGCCGCCTGTAAAATGCTTTGCTTATTTCCTTGACTATGGTCGTGGGTCTTACGCCCGAAATGAATGTCCGTAACTTAAATCTGGTAGTTCATTTTTGAATAATTGAATTCCTTAACAATTATTTTTATGAAAGCTTGACATCAAGACAACTCCTGAAAATACCGAACGATTCAAATATAGCTATTTTGCTAACGTGTTAGTAAATGGAGCAGATTGGCGCACTAGAGATACGAGCGGAGAGATTTTGGCAGCACTATGTGCGCCAAAAAAACCCTACTTATTAACATGTTAGAAACAAGATTTTATCTACTGCAAAGTTAAAATCTCCAAAGAAATGAACTTTTAAAATTCATTAAATTGAAACATCAACACGCCATGACACTTTTCACATTTCAAATGGTAATTTTTCTGAATACTTCGTGCAATTTTTCGATCGTGAATGAACAGTCATCGGAAATGCCACAAAAGTTGACATTTTGCATACCCAAATTGACACACTATGCGAAAATGTATGAAAATTGAGATACCAGAACTGTGGCGAATATCAGTTGTGAATATTACAACATTACAGTAGAAGATAGATGTTTTGCTAACTCGTGTGTAGATAAAAATTTTGCGTAATTGATGTGTCTACCCGAGGCGAAGCCGAAGTTGACAACACGTCGTATGCTCAGACTTCCAGTTTAGGCACAAGTTCGCAACAAGATTTTAAGTACTGTATCAAGCTACCCTCTTGGTATAGTATTCTACTCTTTTTGCCGTCTTTGTCGAATAACATTATGGCAAGCCAAAAAAAAAACATTTCAAAAGAATCTAGATAATTAAAAGTGATGTATGTACAGTATGTATGCCTCCCATTCATCATCATATTAAAATACGGCAGAACAACTGTCTGCTCTAGCTGCCAAAACTTTTACTTTTCTGAATTGTTCGTATGCAATGCATCAAACGATTCTAGGAAAGTGTTCGCATGCCGTTTTGAAGAAAACACTTTCTCCGTTTCCTTCATTGGATTTTCACCGAATATGATTACTCATGTTTTATGTTACCATTGCATTCTGCATTTATGATTGGTCGAAACGTTTTGTACGTACATATGGCTGTACTCGCACCTGATACTGTTTGTTTGTTTTTGTAATCAAATTGTTGAATTTTTTGCCATGTCAGCAGCGAGTTCAGATTACATTTTTGTAAAGTCTTAGGTTCGGACGTACTCGAACTAAATGTTTTATGCTTCACACATGAATAATGACTTAGAAAATAGTTAAAGAAACTAAACTTGATGACAATCACACCGATTGATTCACATGTAACCGACTACTGATAGCAACATATAAAGTAACAAATATTCAGAATAAGGAGACCTAACTATTGAATCATCATCCCGCTCATATATGCAAGACCATTACGATTTTCGGATGTTTTTTTTTGCTTCACTCCATTAAGTATCATAATGCAAATAAAACAGCAAGATGTGTTAGCAGACAGCAAAACGCTTATTTCCGTCGATTTCTTTTGGAGCATAAAGTCGTTATAAAAAACAAAAATTTACATTCGGAATTTTCAAATGAAAATGGTGAGATAAAATGTCCCTTCAATCAACCGGTGCTAGTTTTTTCTGGTATTTTGCGAAACAGAACGCACGTATAGCTAACCAATATAAAACCTGGATCTCGGTCACAGTGGTCCCTTTCCTATAAATGGATTTGTGAATCTATTATCTCTTAAAAAAATTTTACTTCTCTAAAGTAGTAGTATTGGTTCACATGCAAGCCATTTGTAAATCAATCTGAGAATAAACAAAAATGCATAGAATCCCAATGGTAGAGGAGACTTCAATATACCGTTTCCTCAGGCCTGGACTGGCCTTTTCGACTATTGTATGCAAATATTTATTTTGCGGGCCTTTTGCAATTGGGCCGCTTTATAGTTACTGCGTTTTTTTTAATGAAACATTGTACAGTCAAGCGAGCGTAAAAACCAACCATTTACGGTTGAAGAAAAAAAATTTCCGACAATACAATCGACGTTATTCATTCCACCACACCGTCAAGTCAACAGGCTTTCGCCCTCCTGACTGAATGACATTTACAAACGAACACAGAACACGAATTTTTTAGAAGAGAGAGCTAAGAAGAGTTAGTTAGGAAGAGTCAGTTAGGAGAGTGTTATTTGGAGCCAATTCATATCTCAGCCGTTTTCTTAGTGGAAGGTTAGTACGTTACCACTGAGCCAACCCGTTTTCGTCGGTCGTTATTGCATGTAACTTGTTGACCTGCGATCCGAGGGGTGACTCACATCTTTGGACTAATTAGACTAAACCGCATGGAGCTAAATGCCATTTGCCTCCTTCTGGGATGCCCAGCTTGAATTTTCCGTTTTTTGTTGGCATGAAACCATACGGTTTGAACCTGTTTGGTCTAACTTAGACTTATCTATTCAGTTTAGAGGTGTGCGGGCCGCCCGAACACAATCATCTTCGAGCCTCCTTGAAGCTTTCATATTTCTTAAATTCAAACTTCTCTGTAGCATGTTTCTTAGAACGAACTCTTTCTAAGAGTTGCACCATCGATGTAGATATTCGAAATTGATATTTTTTGCTTTTATTAACGTGCTATTGGACTTACGGAACAAATTATTTTTTTTGTTCGGACCTTCAAAATAAGCCCGAACAAGAAAAAATAATTCGGCCCGTAAGTCGACTAGCACGTAAATAGGAAAAGGAATTATCAATTTAGAATATCTACATCATTGGTGCAACCCTCAGGAAGAGTTCGTCCTAACAAACTACAGAAAAGTACGAACTTGAGAGATGTGAAAGCTTGAAGAAGGTCCGAAGAAGATTGTGTTCGGGCGGCCCGCACACCTCTTATTCAGTTTTTAAATTCCAGCCCGAGAAGTGTGTCGTCCCTCGCTGTGACCTGCGAGAGACACATCTAGTGCCCGAAAAAACCATTTGAATTCCTTTGTTGCATAAATTAAACTTCTATGTCAGAATTCAACTAGAAATGATGTTAATCCCGACAAGTATTCAAACTTTTATACTCCAACAATATGTTTGACAATCATTCACAATCTTTTTCAATATATAATCGACATTAACAACCTTCCAGACTGGTAATTATATCTATAGTCCGAATCACCATATCACTATCAAATTGAAATAAAAAAAAATTAACTCGAAAATTAATTTCGGTAATCTAAAATATCGATGGGACCGATAATTGTATATATTAGAGTGTACACTACACTTGCAATATCTCTATAGAATATAATATTTATTTGTGGCCTATCGGTCACATATTTTGATATCGCATTTTATCAATACCTTCCTACAATCTTATTAAATATACTGCGATTACTTTTAACAACAACTTATCACATTAGATCTATCAAATTATTAAAAAGTGTCATAAAAACGTATATCACTTTAAAAGATTTTGACATTTTTTTTTTCGTTGGTTATTTTGAAACGTGATAAAGGCACATATATTATACAATTGTATGTCTTTTATAAGTAATAAGCGTCTGATAAGATAAACGAAAAAAAAAACCTTTTTTTTTTAAAACGAAAAAATGTTCAATTTAATTTGTAAATGGATTTTCTATGTTAATCGTTCTTATTAAATAGTAACGGGTAATACTCTTTAATATACTCACCAGGTAATATACTCAGGTGTTTTTCGATTTTGATAATAATTCCCTAATATATGTGATGGCTGCATGCATACACACATAATCTTGTGTGATCCACGTTGATCGCAAAGACCACATGCCTATAATAATAGTAATCAATGGGAAAATCTTTCATCTGACAAAAAAACATTTTTATTCAATTTCATAATCTAGCTCAGACTCTGTTCAAACAGTTGAACGAAGAATCGAACTGACTCGGTCTTAAGATGACTTTGTCTAAGACAAAAGTAATGGCGAATGTCACCGAGTACAGAGACATTAAGATAGGTGATATCATCATAGAAAGAGCCGACAATTACACCTACCTTGGTCAAGTTGGGATC
>JANTFA010143253.1:0-11965 GCA_026413405.1 Phytosciara flavipes | reverse complement strand
TGGAAGGCTGCCATGATTTACATGATGACCGGGACAGAAACAAAGGATCAATAGATCTGTGTTTCAAGACCACGAAAAAGGTCATCCCAAACTGATAAATCTAATCTAAGGGAAACCTTCTGTGGTCACCCCTAGATGTCAAATCATCAATTAAAAAAATGCTCGTCGCTCTGTCTGTAAAGGGGATAGCTTGAGTGAAACGAAACCAACCTTGATGGGTTTTTTTTTCTCAATTTGCATTCACAAATGCTAGTTTTTAAGTTTGAAGATGAGCAAAATCGGTCGAGCCGATCCAGAGATATGGTCGAATTACCAGTGTTGCTCGTATACAAAATTGATAGATGCTGCAAATAGAAGGTATTGACTACATCAAAAAAAAAAAATTGTCAAAAACGGATCAGGGGCTTGGAAGTTGTGGCCCATGGAGTGAGCCTAAGTCTAGCTAGTCGGCCGTTGAAGGTTGAAATTTTTTGCCGATATCTCGAGTTAGTTTCATCCGAATTTCGTGAACTTGCTTCCCGTTTGAAACGGATTGATGGCCGTAAAGCAGCAGAACTATTTTTGATGACTGAAGTAAATGGCTGGCAGCCGCCATCTTGAATCTTCGAGTAAGTTTCACCTGATTTTGGTGGAATCTATTTAGAGTTCAATTCTCAAATTAGACTTTGTACGGGAATTTCGGAATTGATGGAAGCAATCTCAACAAGACGATGAGTTCAAATGGAATGATTTCGGGAATGTTGCAGAGCAGTTTTAAGATGCCTTCAATAGACACCCAGCTATATGCCGCGTGCACTACTCGCACGGGTCTCCCTTATGTTTTTATTTCAACATTCTCTGCTGTTGCCTGTTCCCAACTCTTGCGTCTCCACATCCTCCTTTGCATGAACTTTAATATTCCGAACACACATTACATATATATGGCAGAAAAGCTGTTTTTCGTTTTATAAATCCTTCGTCTGTTTGGTGGCGCGTTCACTTGTTTCTCTGTATGTTAAAATTATTATTGGTGTATGTTACCGAGTGTATAGAACCGTGGTACATATACGTAACGTATACCCATATATTTATAGGGTACAAAATTCATGTTTTGTGTGGCACAGAATGTAGGAGAAAATATCCATAAATATTAGAAAATGTATAGAGCAAAACAGAATGTGCTGAGTGTTCGTTTTAAGTTGCTATACAGTCGCTATGTTACATATATGTAGCAGTCCATGACCTTGTCCCGTGACTAACAAACTTCAAAACCAAAATATCTTTCCTTAGAGCCATGTTTGATTCATTCAGATAATGTTCCATAAAGGTTGCTCTAAGGAGAGTCTCACCGATTCGGAGCCATTTCACCGCCCAATTCCGTTCATCACCGCGACGGGTCATGGAATTCGACATATAGAAATGTACCCAGACACACATATTGTAATGTATAGATTTGGCTTTTGACTGTTTGTCCTCGAGTCACTTGTAACTTATAAAATATAACTAAAATTCGTGTTATATCCTATGCTGCTTCTTATACACCGCACATTCCATCTACACATAACATTTTAACAAGATAAGTATATGCATGAAATATACAGCACAACAAGCCATGCTATTAAGCATAAAGAAGGCGAAAAGACTTTGCTAATATTTTTCGGTGCTGATATAGAACGTATAGCAATCTCTTCCTCACTCCCTCACCCTGGCCATCTCTTTCCCGCTGTGTGTGTGTGCGTTATGTTGTGAACTTGGTGCCGAAGAAATGGTTACATGAATAGAAATATTTACATTAACTGGTTTATATGAGTTTTGTAGGCAATTTTAGTGTCTATGAACGCGTGGCATTATATGTATATTTTGGCTGTTGAATGGAACATTATTTAGCTCGTTATGTTATGAAAGTTATGAAAGAGCAAAAGAACAAATGCCAAAGAAACGAAAGAAGGAAGAAAAAAAATTAGGAGAAAAGAAAAGTCGCATTGTTGAAGAAGTTAGGCGCACACATATTTTCGGATAGACGTGAAGGCTTTCGCATAATGTTGGTTTATGGTGATACAATTAGATGATGAAATGAATTTTTATTCGGAGCTCGAATCCTGTTAATGTTCGCTTCGTGTTTCTGTTTTCATTTAGTTTCATAATTACAGTCAGATTGAATTACCAAGTGGCACTATTCTGTTTTTGAATAGATACTACACCTTGTCCTACACTCGTTCAGACCCACAAATTCTGACAGCTGAAATGACAGTTTTTGCCATGGATTTATCAAAACTAGAGCGTTACTTCGAAAGGCGCCAAATTTGAAACAAACTTGAAATTGAAGAGAACATTGGAATTTCAACTCTTTCATTTTAATTAGGTAAATCTGTGCATGTTCTGTTCATTTTGACATACTTCTGCAACGATGGAATTATGTGTCGGTCGTCAGAATATTTAATATTACGTTAAAATTCAACCATCGACGACTGGACTCTCCCAAACTTATCGAAACAAGAACTTGGAAGCAGCGTACTATTGAGTACTGAATTAAGTGCTGGTTTTACTTTAACCGCAACATTGGATCACAAGCATTCCGAACGGTTTTTAATTGTAAAACAAACGAGAAATCAATTATGAACAACTCCTATCGTCCCGGGTGAGCTGAAGTATAAAGAAATTGTAACCCTGCACATACGGAAAATGACAAACTAAAATTGTTTGGTTCAATTGATCTTCTTGTCTGTTTAAAATTTCGCGCCTTTGTAGAGTAGCCTTCCAGTCTATGTAAGTCTGTGGCAAGAAATGTCAACGAAACAATGTCCACAAAACCATAGAATTTGAGAGCTGTCAAATGTGTGAGTAAAGTAAAGTTGCAAATGAAAATAGTGTTTGTTCCTACTTCCTACATAAACGATGACAATAGGTCACTGTGCATTGACTGATCAGAAACGCTGTAACCAATAGAGATAGAGGCTGTACCATAGAATTAGTAGATTACTACACCAGGGTATAGTGATTTGATATCTAGTATCCAGATGAGTGAAAGTTAGCCTGAACTACCTTTAGTCAGTATGCTATTTCACTTAACGAGCGAGGTAACTGGATCTTCACTTGTAAGGGAATGGTTTCAATACCTCCCTAGTAAACTAAAATGAATTACCGAATTTTGTGTGGGCCAGACGTTCCTTAATTTCAACCGTGGTTGTAACCGTTAAGTCATTGTATACAGATCGAAATTAGCACAAGCAAATAACACAAAGGTTGTGTGTGTGTGTGTTCGTTCTAATACAGAAATTCCCATTTTTTTTTTATTCTTTTCCATTCGAAGGGTAGAATGTGGCGGATAGATAATTTATGGTAATGACGGTTTACAAACTTCTTTTCATATTTTTTTTGTCGTGTTCTTCTTCTTCTCCCTAATCCAATGCAAAATTAAAGGGAAAAAAAATGATTCCATAAGATAAGATTAATTGCTTGATGAGAATTTTTTGGAAATTACTTCTTGAATTTTTTATCGTTTAGTGTGGGCGATTTTTTCCTTCTTCTTTGGAAAGTAAAAAGTTTGATTCGAGTATACAATTTAAGGAAGAGGAGAGAAAAAAGTTATGGTCTGGGTTCTTTTTCTTTCCATTTTTTTCTTCTTCTCTATCTCTGCAAGGTTACTTGGTCTTTCATCATATGTACCCATCATGTGAGAAAGCACCCAAATGCTCATCAAACGAACAAAACAAACAAACAAAAAAGCGAAAACGATTGTGTGTACGTAATAAACTAAGTACATAATTTGCCTTCACAAAAACACTTAACACATTTTCGTTCTAATCCGAGAAAATTGACATTAAATGAGGGAATTAAACATATTGCTTGCATAAGCTTCTGCACAAGTGTCTAATAGTAGTAGAGTGAGAGACAGACAGAGACACTCTTTACGTTTCGATATTCATTTTCGTTAGTTGGCTATAAATGAATAGTTAATGAATGGAATGAGTGAATAGATAATTTGCTAAGTATTTAGCTGCACAGAAGCGACACATCCTAATGAATCATTTTATTCTAATGATTTTCTTCTCAGTTTTTGCAAAGCATATAAAAGCTGAAACGAAATGAGACATTTGAAATTTTGGCTGATTAATCCCATAACATTCTGTTCATTGTTGTAACATTTGGACGGAAAACCTTAGTTTGATCATAGCTCTTGAGATAATTGGACCAACGGTAACAGTAAATCATTGGGGACTAGTTTGTAGTGGCCTTTGTGAATTTCAGTTTTGTTTTGCTAAGTGCATGGAGATTGAATATATGGACGAGAGTATACATAGCATCTGTAGAATAAATGGTAATATAAGTGAAGCTGAATTCCACACGAAATACACAAGGTCAATCAATTGAATTTAACTTAGTGTCTCGCTATGTGTAAGATTTACACTTCATATAAAACTGGTTACGTCGACGTCAAATCAGGAAGGTAAAATTGATTCAATGATAGGAAGATAGATAAGAAGAAGAAAAAAAAGACTTCAACTCATGTGTGATAAAGAAACATTTTATGTATTTCGCTATAAAATGTATCGAATCTGAAGAGTTTAAGTATAGATTCTGAATACCCGGTGTTTTCCCCGCATTTCGAAATGTGAAATGAAGAAAAAAAACGAGACCATACAACGCAGTAAATGTCCAGAAGGCATAGTAAATGTCCAGAAGGCATAGTAAAAGTCCAAAGGGCATAGTAAATGTCCAGAAGGCATAGTAAATGTCCAGAAGGCATAGTAAAAGTCCAAAGGCATAGTAAATGTTCGAAAGGCATAGTAAATGTCCAGAACTTCCAGAAGTGCAAATTGTGTTTGTTATCTGCGGTATATCCAGGACACCATAGAACGGAAAGGTGGAGAAACGTTTACAGTTTTACCGGGAAATCGAATATGCTAGCGCTAAACTAAGTCACTAGGATACGATTTTCGGTCACCGGGAAAATTTTTTGACTTCTCGGATATATCGCCGGGGAGAAAACATTTCCATGGAATTTTATGTCAAAGTATGTTTTGAGCCCAAAAGTCTGTTTCTCCCATGAATTCTATTCTCCGATGTGGGTACGTGAATAATTCAGTAGCAAACAAAAAGTTATAAATCTCTATGTAATTTAGACTTTTTGTTAGAGATGTGTAACACCGGGCTGTCCGAGTTATCACTTCTAGCGGGTCTTTTCAGTTTGATCCGGTCGTAGCAAACGTTTGAAATAAATACTGCGGTGCCATTGACTATCTATCGAGTTTCAGGGATTCATTGTGACATAAACTTCCAATCTTTCTATTTCTTCATAGCTTCATTAACATTCAGCAGCTTAATCGGTAGAGCGTTCGACTCATACGTCAAGGGTTCGATCCTCGGGGCGAACAATTCTGACTGGCTTTTTCTAATCACTAGGTGATTAGATATTCGATATAAATCATTGATAGTGTCTATGAACTACCATAACACCCGCAGGTAGTTCTTACAAAGCCACACCGTCAACACATGTCATTACGTCACAACCTTGACTATCTGCTTCATCTATGATTTACAGATGGAAGCTCATATATGTGTAAATTGAAGTCAAAAGTCGGCCTTTTACATCTGTCAAAAAGTGACGTTTTAAATGTCAAATGCAAACGTATTAGAAATCAATCAAAATTGCCTACATCCCTATAGGGCATGGGACTTAGTACTAGTTTACCCTGAAAAGAACATCAACACAACTTTTTTTTTCCTAGCTGAACGCGGTCAATTCGTGAAGTTTTGCCTGTAGAAAAATTGCTGACAAGTGGTGAGAATGTGAACAGAATCCATGCCCTATTAAACTTCATAATTGCAATAGATTCAATGAACGATTAGATGATCGCATGAAACATTAATTTTTTTTAACGTTTAAAACGTCACTTTTTGACAGATACGAACATCAAATTTTGATTTTATCAGATTCATAAACTATTGATGTAAAGTCGAAAAATGCTTGAATGGATATCATTAGAATCATAAATTACGCACGCACAACTGGCCCATTGGAGGCCAAGGTGCAGGGTTACGTCCCGCTTAATTATCCTAATCCTAACATTCGGCTTGACGGGTCACTTGAAAATCAATTTCATTTGTCGATTGTAATGTCATTGGGGATAGGACTTAAAGATTTCTTTTTCGTACTTCGAAGAGAAAATAGCAATACGAACCGGTCTACGGGCCGGGTGGGCTTCGAAAAATCCTCGGCTCGCACAACTCTTCGTTTTATATGAAATGATTAACTAACGGCAATATAATCTCTGTACAGCAACGACGTCTGTATCGATAATTCATTTTTTGATTTCAATATAACACGACCATTTCAATTTTTTGTATTACAACCAGAGAGAACCACACACACACACACCAAACCAAACCAAACCGAAAGAAATAAAAAACATTTTCAAGCATAAGTGAACACGACGCGGTAAAATCGGCTTCAGATGCGTCATATAATGTGTGTATGGGTTATATTGCGCTTGTTTTAGTTATATATTATTACAAAGAAATGGTTATTTATTTATAAATCAAACCTGACAAATCGCTGAAAAAGTCTGTTTTGCGTAAAGTGGAATTTTTTTTCGCTGAAAAAGTCTCTTTTGCGTAGAGGGGAAATTATAATACAAAAATAATACCCAGAAGAATGAAAATAAGTTAAAAATAAAATAAAACGAAAACGAAGTGAAAAAAACATTCCTCTTCAATGCAAATTGCTGTGTATGTTCGGGTACACGTTAAAGTCTAAGTATATTTAATGTGATGATGATGATTGGATTGTGTTAATAAATCTTTGTGGAAACTAGTTTATGGTTTGCTAGTTGTTGTTGGTGGTGGTTCTTTTTTTTCTTCTTCTTCGTCTTTGCTTTTTACATATTATAAATTATAAATTAATGTGTGCGGTTCAAATATACCTAGGTATAATTTTGTGTTCTGTGTTTAACATTGAACGAGTTTTGTTAAGAGTTATCCTTGATTGAATATGTCTGAGTTTGAGACTTTTTTTTTATTCTTCCTCTCCCTCAAAACTATAAACTTTGATGATTTGCATTTTTATAGTAGCTGCAAAAGACAGATATAAAAATTGATCTGTCTTGTCTTAATGTAAAAAAATATTTCCTTTCATTTCCTTCAGTTAGATGTCAACTCTGAAAAAACTAGTAAATTGCTTACCTTAAACGGCCGAATAATCATGATGTTCATTCTGGAAAGAAATAACAAAATTTTCATTAAAATTTATTGACTGCAATTCGTCGATTAAGATGATGGTAATTGGTCAACCATATGAAGCTAACGTCCACTTTATGGTAGAACAATGTGTAAAACGAGTGGTTTCTTGAGATTAGGGAAATCAATAGCAAAATACAATCAGACTAAATTACCAAGTGGCACTATTCCGGTTTTGAACAGATCCCACACCTTTTTGCATCCACAAAATCTGACATCCTTTTGCCACAGATTTGTGAAGACTACAGAGAGTTACTTCGAAAGGCGCAAAATTTAAAATAAACTGGAAATTGAAATGTTATGTCTTCCATTTTAATTATGTGAATTAGATGCACGTTCATTTTGACATCCTTCTGCAGATGATGTCTCTAAGTGCTGAACTTTAGTTTTACTTTGTCAAAAACATTGGATGACAACAATTCCGAACAGTGTTGTTAATTGTAAACCAGCCAAGAAATTAATTCTCAAATACTCCTATCGTCTCGAGTGAGCTGTCGTACATAGAAATTGTAAAACTGCACATCAAATGACAAACTAAAAATATTTTTGGTTCACTTGAACTTCTGGTATGTTTTAAATTTCGCGCCTTTTTGAAGTAACCTTCTAGTTTGTGGCAAGATGCAACATAGAATTTAAGACTCCTGTCAAATATGTGGGTTAAAAAAAAGTTGGGAAGTATGGCTCTTTGTTACTTGAAATTCTTCTCTGTAGTTATTGGAGACAAGAATGCAACTTCGTATACACTACAATAAACATCAAGTGCCTAAAAAAGTACTTTGCACCGACATCCATTCACAACGTTATATGAAACAGATGCATCCAAAGTTCACAGTTTTCCAACATCATGATGCTGAGTTGCATAAATAACTATTCCTATAAAAGAAAGATCGACCATATTCTAATCATAAAGTTATTCAAAACTCTGATCATACCAGACACTTTTAAATTAATTTATTTTCACGAAATAAATGAAGAAAAAAAATTCGCGCGGCTGAGCATAATATATTACTTAAGCCGACCATAATACACACTCTGTGAGTAAAGTATAATATATAAGACGAACCAAATGTAAAGAAAAGAAAATCGAGAGCAGACATGAGCGCCGCCGACCCTTTTCGACCAAGCCAAGCCGGCAGTCGAAAGAGGGAGGAGGTGATGTCAAAAATGACCAAAAACTGCGCATGCGCACTATGTGAATGGTCTCTTAAGTAATTTTACTTGTAGGTGTGCACTGTAAAAAAACAATATCCTACTGCAAAGTGTCGATCTGAAATACTGAAATATCGCATTGCCTGAAATAACATAATTCGCATCTTTAGACTTCGATCACCAGTTATTGCACAGTTTTTTATTTGTTTTTCTTCAAAAAAATTTGTACCCAGTCGCCGTTTCAAGCCGACTTTTTCACGGCCGCCGACGCTTTTCTGTTGGCCCGCTGTACAAATGTACGGATTTGCGTTTACTACCAAATGTCTGATCGAGAGCCTCATGAATTAATAAATTAATAATATAATTTGTGTAAAACAAACAGTTTATTCGACCGCAAAACTTGTTTCGGCATTGTAGGTAGATCTAAACGAATGAATGTTATCATCGACGACGTCGTCGTTGTCGTTATGGATGAATAATATCTATATTTATTGAGTTTTTCGAGAAGAGACGTTTTTCTTTTGCTGTTGCTGTCGTACAATTGGTGTATTAAGTGTATGTATATAGCACACACAGCTTTATGAAATATGGTAAACATTTTGCCGCGATATACTCGGGTCTGACTTTTAGCTGCTAATCGATATCATGAAATTATAATATTTTGCTAAGACTTAATTTTTTGATTATTTATGTAAAAATTCGCTTCGAAATTGTGGTACTGAATTTTGTTTCATTACGTTGGAAAAGTTGATCCAATTGAGGTCAAGTTCAGAATTGGGTGCCCAAGTTGGTGTCTTTCAAATGTGTTTTAGCGTTTTTTGAGCATATATCTACGGAAAATTACTGTAAGTAGAACAGCAAATGATAGGAAGTGACGATATCAATCTAGGGAAAAATTTATTGAAATCGGTTCGGTGGATCGCGAGCGTTAGAGTGACGGCAGCCAGGTGTTTTCTGTATATAAATTGGAGTATCAGTTTTTCGTCATTTTGGTTTCATTTGAAATAATTAGCAGCGGTACGAAACGATTACGGTAAAAAAATTCATTGGAATCGGGTCAGTGGGTTAGGGCTTTTGGAGTGTAAAACCCGATGGGCATATAAAATTCTTTGTCAGTCAAAAGGTAATTCTTAGAAAATTCATCAAAATTTAACCTAAGAAAATCCTCAAATCCATCGAAACCCATTGGAAAATCCTCCAATTCATAGGAAATCCTTGTGAACGCTCAAGAAAATCAAATAAATCGATGAAATCCTTCAAAATCCTTAGAAAACGATCAGGAAATCCTCGAAAATCCTTTGTCAACGAAATTCACAAATACCTGCCCCTCGGTTTGACCCTTTGACACTGTTCTCGGATGGAATGACTTTCATCAACTTTTTTTTGTTAAAAAAATAATGAAAACCGTGAGCTGTAGAACCGCTAACGTTGACATAAAAAAAGGCCAGCCGCCATTTATATGTGCGGTACCTTGAACACTGGGGCATAAAACCACAGAGCTGATAGTTATGACGACTGGGACGCCGCTTCGAAGCGCCAGTCGCCAAAACTATCAACTCTCTGCATAGAACATTGTTCTTGTGGATATTGTTCAGAGGGTGGTGTTTAGTGCAGAACTCTGCAATTTCATCTCGTTTTCAAAATTACATGTACCGTCTGAACGGTGTACTCGTTACGAAATGTGTATTTTTTGACATAAAAATGTGTTGTGTTGCATTGCAATATATACAATCGAAATTCTCGAATAAAAAAAATATTGTAAATTGATCTTTTAAATAGTGTTTCCTTGGTCTATTCGCACAAATTGTTATTAAGCTGTATTGAAACCAGTTGTTGTGTGCTGTACGTACTATATCGGATCGAAACTACCAAAACCACTTTCACTAATTTGTTGTTGTTGATTGCTGGCATTGGGCCGAAACAAATTCAGACGTTTTTTTCTCTCACTCGTCGTTGTGTGTTTATATCCATACCATTTCGTACCTACTTTAAAGACCTCTATGTACAGTTGGTGCTTTATCTGGTGTGTTTAATTTAATTATGATTTTGAATAAACACACACTTTACGGTTGTGTTTATTATGGCCATATAGTTCATGGGTTTAACGAAATGATATGGTGATCTTGACATAATATAAGGCTGTGTGTGAGTGAGTGTGAGTGTCTGTAATTTGGAGTGTTGTTTATTGAGTAAAAGCTATTGTTTTCTCTTATTTCTTCAAATTAATTTTTTTTCTTTTACTTTTTTGTAGACCAAGCAGCAAACTTTTTTTATACATTGATTTCGTTTCACCATTCAAATTCGGTATGGTCTGATTGAAATGAGCTGTGTGCTCAATTTGAATGTACAATTTCATGTAGAAAAAGAAGAAGAAGAAAATCACCAACAGACGACAAGCATCCCAGTGTGTTGTCGTCGATCAGCGATAATCATACCGTTGCTCATGGTATTTCAGAACATAATATATCCCTCCCGTTCGATATTGACAAGTAAATTGATGCGTCAGACTCGAAACGAATTGAATTGATGGGCAAAAATGTTAATTGGTTTTGATTTATCTAAACGAGTTTTTCGAATCCTCGTATTTAGCTTTATGTTGAGCGTGCTAAGCAAGACACAAATTAGCTCCACCATAGAGGTGTGCGGGCTGCCCAGAACGTCAGTCCGCGCTATTGCCCACCCGCGCCCGATAGCACATTGTCAACACAAATATCTTTAAACCTTCAAAATAAGAGCGGGCAAAAAATTTTTCGGGCGAACATCAGGCGAGCAAAAATTTTATCGGGCGGGCTCTCTATTGGGCTCTGGATATTTTTCGGGCAGTGGGCGGGCCGGGTCTCTTATTTCTAAAAAAAAGTGCCTCGAGCCGAGAAGGCACAAAAATTTGGTCCGCCCGCACACCTCTACTTCACCACTCTATTGATTCTGACTTTGGAACCGAACAATTGGAGAGCAGACATTCCCTCAACGTTTGACGACGAACGCACAGCCTTGAGTTACGTGTACGTAAATGGGCGTTTCGTATTTACGTAATTTCTTGATAAATATGTTGGACAATACTATTGGATGTCAGGTCTCTTGTCCTCAGAAAACATTCATACTCCTAAGTACATACCGTCTAACATGGGACGGGTGTTATCACGAAATTACGTAAATACGAAATGCCCATTTACGTATACGTCATCCAATACACTGCGGCGATGGTATGGGTATTTATGATGCGTGTATAGGATAAACGATTCAAAACCTTCAATAATCACAATTATTATGCTTTCTTACACGCATCACTGTTAAACTTGATCGCCCATGTGAATGATTAAACACGATAAAAGTCTCGGTGTTTTTTTCTCTCTCTCTCTTTCCCAGCTACCGAAACGACGAGACATTAATTGTAATTTTATTGCTTTATAAGCTAATTTTGTCCGAGAACATATGGAACTTTGCCATATACGAATACTATACATGGCAAAGTTCCACATCAACTAATTTTCATTAATTCGATTTTTTTTATATATTTTCACGTGGAACTTTGCCATGTATAGTATTCGTATATGGCAAAGTTCCATTCGTAACTTAAAAAAGAAAAAAAAGCTAACATTGA
>JANTFA010143231.1:0-11966 GCA_026413405.1 Phytosciara flavipes | reverse complement strand
GCGCGTCTGTTTATGAAATCGAAAGTAAGATCCAAGAATTTCATTCAGTAGACAAATGATAATGACTGAATCAATAATTTTAACTGATCCCTTTGGGTTTCATTTGAAAAAAAAAATTGAATCGAAAATAGGGAAACCGCATCTTGAGGAACTCAATTGAACAGTCAACAATTGATTCTTCAGTTAATGTGTAAACATTGACGCCGTAAACGATTCATTTCCATTTTTCTAGAGAATCACATTAACGGACACTTTAATATTGTGCCGGCAGATCCTGACATTCAGTCAAGGGAACAAGGGAATAACTTTAAAGAAAGTAGAACGCGTTTTGTCTCTCATCGCTCATAATGCATTAATCCATTCTCTCCCCAATCAAATTGATATAAATGGACGTATGAAAATGTTCCAAACCAAAAAAGAGGAGAGAGATGGTTGGTAATGTTCAAAATAGAATTACAAACCGATTATTTATTATTGTGTGTGTGTGTGTACGTATGTACGACTATAAAATGGGATAAATTAATATGCTGGATACATAATATTGCCCAGGCTGCCTACCATATTACTTAATTTAAATGGACCAACAAAAAAAAAGCATTTCGTATACAATATGCTCCCGCAGAGGTAAAATATGGTGCCATAAAATATTCCCATTTGAAACACACACACAAAATGTTGTACAATTGTCTGTGTGTGTGTGTATTTTACATCTAAATATCCGGAACACACAGAAGGAAATAAGTGTACGAATTCTGTCCTTCATAAATTGGAGCAAATAATTAAAATCGTATACACACTACCCATACGTATGTAGTAAGGTCATGGACCGTGATTTGAGGCAACGAAAAATTTCCGCATTTTGGCTTCAAGCCACGATCCATATAGATCGTGATTTGCGCGTCGATTTTTGGCTACCATTACGACCAACTTTCGATTTATATGCAATTTCATGTAACCAAGATGTCACAAACCAAAATCACTGTGCCGCTAATCTCAATCCAAATTAAACATTGAAGCCAAACGTTCAATCTTCATAATGAAGCCGACTCCATTGGCCCTTAGCTTCAATAGGTTCCGAGATATTGACGTGCAAAGTTGAAAATAGAATCGAATTGCCACAAATCACGGTCCATCACCTTATACGGTATGCACGCCATGCGACACATATTATAAAATACTTGGTGTAGATACGCATATATGAACGGTCACCCGCTCCATTGAATTCATGTATACGACCGAATAATACAATAAATAAAATCTAAAGGATTTTCAATATCATTTTATTGTAACCTATGTGGAATATGGGACGTTATAACGATAGATTATTTTACGCAGTACATCCAACACACATAGAAATGTATGGTTTATGTTGATGGAAAGAATTTAAATCTCTCTAGGGGTTCGAAGCTTTACCGGGGTGAGCACATCTTTTTATCATGTTTAATGGAGATTTTTTGGGTCCTCGTAAATCTCTCGATATGGTTTTCGGATGTTAATGAATTTATGAATAACGGTTTTCTATTTTTCCCACTTTTTCCCCGTTTGCGGGTCGTCCTCTTTCACCATGTAGAACGGGCGCATTATGTGTATGCGAACCGATTGTGTGTACCACAACTCACCACATTGACATCTCATTAATGGAATCGTCGTTTTTAGTACAACTGATTCATTAATATTATAATCAAAACGACAGTCTCCGTAATAGGATTCAACCCTTCAATTGGTTTTATGTGTACTTCACAAAAATTCTGCAATTAAAGTGATAAAAAATGATGAAAACTTCGAACCGGAACCTATGACGAAGAAACATAAATAAAAATAACGAAAACAAAAACGCACTCTACCCGCGACCATATTTTTGTAATCAAGCAAATTAGATATAAACACAAGAGGCGGCAAATCCACTTGAAACACAAGCGACATAAAAATAATTCCGAAACGAAATGTCCGAACATAAAAATGTGCTCTACGAAATTACAAGCCTTTTTTTATGATTTCCTAATAAAAAATGCTTTCCTTCGTCTCTACTACAAACTGCCAACTATGGAGAGAGGGATTCTTTTGAATTTGGGAAGGTCTAAATCGGCACTGTTCATTGGACAACTTATTTATATATCCCTGGATAGAGTTTGGCGCCAAGCTTACGAAAACGGCCTCACGGAAACATACGTTTTGTAATACCGGTGCGATTTCCGAAGGAAGAATAGGAATGACTATGGTTCCATTGCTAGGGCTACGTAGAAAGCTAGGGCTACATGCAAAGCTAGGGCCGAGAACATCTAGGGCCGAATACTAGAATCGATGATATCTGTCAAAATATATGGCCCTCGGAAAGACACCGAAAACTAGTGGAACCTTGGTGAAATTTGACTAGGTCTGTGGACGTCACAGATAGGTCTTATGATTAGTGCATATTCCTAACGTAGAGAGCTTTCTTTTAATGGATATTTTACGAATATGCTCCAGCCAGTCGGCTTATGCTTATGTTGGGAAGATGACAAAAGGGTCGATGGTGCGACATTAATACGTTGTACACTAGTTCCATTTACTGTTGAGACGATGGGTTCTTGATGTGACGAGATCATTCATTTCTTCGATACGCTAGGCGAGAAAATTGCATTGAAGTCAAAGAATCCAAGGTCAAAATCATTTATAAAACAGAGAATTAGCTCGGCATCACAGAGGAGCAATGCTGCCGCAGTACCTACAGACGTACAGACACATTTCAATAAGGTTCCATTGATTTTCAGTAATCCGAAGGCCATATCTTTTGACTGATATCAGCAAATTATTCGATCCTAGAACTCGGCCGTAGGAATCGTAGTTTTCCTGTATGGTACGGGATCAAGAAAACGACATGGTTCGTGTTTCGAACATATTCCACTGAAAACACTAGGTAGGTAGAGCCCAATTGAGGGCGGCTTCGTAAGCTTGGGACCGAACCCTATCCAGGGATGTCTAGATAAGTTGTCAAAGACACAGTGCCGATTCTGACTTTCCGAAATTCAAAAGAAACCCTCAGACACAGTTCGAAACGAAAAGCTAGAAATAAAATTGTCTTTAACGTCAAACCACTTAAGTCGCATGCTTTACAAATACACAAAAAAAGACACCCAGCAACAACAAGGAAAATGTATTAAAAACTTCCCGAAAAGACATTAAAACCGTTCATGGATATGGGATATCGTGTCATTTTCTGTAGTTAAATAAATATGTACAGGGATCACACTCACTCTCACTCTCTATTCCGGCATAGCAGCGGAAAAATGGGGATAACTCAAATATATAAATAAATTCGACCATGTTCGTTTTGTATAAGGGGGGAAAAACAGCAACAGCAACTCACCGACAACCATACATCTCTATAGATGTAGAAAATTATGGCCGAATTTGAATAAAACAACTAAAATAATTTAAATAATTCCTCTCGACTTGACTCATTTTGTGTATACTATTTTCGAAATTGTTGTGTGTAAAAGCAATTAAAAAATCCACACAGCGTTGAATAAAAACGAGGGTGTTAATTGCATGGATACACCAAGTATAAATTAAGTTTAATTCGTTATCTGGTGACTCAATTAGATGCCATCTAGAATATGGAGATATTCCTATTCCAAAAGAGTTATTTGAGGAACAGCCAACAACAAAACTTTAAATTTCTTGTATTGCATTGCAGAAATTATGCCGGAAAGTCTCCCTATTCCATTGCTGCTATCTGTTCAACAAACGAACGACCAACAAATGAAATAAAAGAAGAAGTTTGATGTTGAAATGGGAACCGCGCGTGAACATCACTGTGCGTTGAAGTACATCTTCTGGTGTTTGAGTTAAACGTGAAGTCACATTAAATGGATTAAGACACGTTCGAATTCATAAATGAAACAGACATTAATTAAGATTTGGGGAGTGTTAACATGACTTGATAAGCGAAATTTATATGCATTGAATCTGGTTGTGTAATTTAAATTCGCCAACGAAAGTTTTCCTATTTTCGCCACATTGTCACGCCAAATTATAATGTTCCGTTACGAGTGTATAACACCATCGCTTTTTTGTCAAAAGAGGAACAGAAATATCACGGAAGATGGTATCAGTTAGAAATGGCGTTTGTGCGTTATAGAGTGGTCTCTTGTTGTATGAGCTTTCATCTCTAAATTATAGATGGCGTATGAGTACAACGCTCTACGGCATTAAGCTACCTGGCACATTTAGAGATAGTCGAAGTAATATGTCACATTGGTTCTCAACACAGGCTGCTTTGTTCGGTCCTAGACCAAGGAATAAAGAGGCACTCTCAAATTGAAGATCTGATGATAACAGTGAGAGAAGAGTACGACCAGTTCCAAATAACGCTACTTTTCTAAACGTCAAAGGCAGTCTAGTATCAAGTTGAATCTGTATGTCGGCCCGAAAAAATTATTTGTGACACCAAACTACCTTTTCAGAGTGTATTACTCAAGGAGGCAGTCTGGTGGTAGAATGAGAGCTTTGACCAATGGTAGCCTCGTCAGCCATGAAAGTAAACTTTAGTTTGCCCAAAGACTTCTAACACTTCTAAGGCGAGTTGCTTAATGTGTGAGTCGACTTAACTTACCCGAGTGAGAAACTTATTTGAAATGTCTCAATCGACCGAATTCAGACATCTGTGAGGAAAATCTTGTTTGAGAAATCTCAAATAGAAGTCTGAATTCGGTCAACTGAGGTTTTTCACATGCCTCGTTTAAATTTTCTTTAATTTGGGTGTGCTTCTTTTTACACAATTGTGAAGCCAAATTCCGACACCAGACCCGGACAAGCGCATCGGATATTCTGCTTGAAGAGCGCTTAACCATAGTAGGAAGCACAAATCCTAGTCGAAAGTGGCGTAAATTTAGTAATTTTGAATAAAAAATGCAAAGTGTGCAATCGGGCCGCCCCGATCGGCTCATATGGCCAGTGTGGACCTGCAGACATCTGTGAATTTTGAAAAAAATGTTCTCATCATGTCACAGACATACAGATCTTGTACTTCAATTCTTTGAGCATGAACTTTGCAATATGACCGAGTTGGCTTTTATTCAACAGATAAATTGATAAAAACACTGCAATCGATTGCAACTCATCTTTCACATAAAAAGCGCAGAATAAAATCCTTTTTGACTTCCCCAAGTGAATTCGATTCACTGTTCAAATTCATCGCTTCACAATAATTAAGAGATTTCTGATAGGATGCGAGCGACACACACAAATATATTATGCAAAATAAAATGTGGATATTTACACAACTTTTCGGGTTTCGAACACACATCTATATATAAAGTGAAAGTCGATATTTTAATTAAAATTGCTGGCGCATAACATAAAAGGGTTGAACGAATTTTTTGGCAAATATTTGAACAAAAAAGCAAATGTTCTGGTTTCAAGGATCTTATTTGATTAACACTTACGCTATTTTGTATATGCCAACGTTTTCATATATTACATTGTGTATGCTCATACGGTATGTCATATTCTTATAAAATTACGCAAATGATTACATTTTGCTGCGACACATGATTATCCAATATTTGAATGCCAGTTGCAGTGTGGATGGATAGGATAGGATGTGATGTGTAAAGTTGCCAACAAACTTGCACCCTTTTGCTCTACTTCATAATTAGATTGTAATATTTAAATGGAATACTTGTAGAGATGCATGTAAAGTGTTAAGTGATCTGAAGATTATTGAAGCGATGCAAATGGTTTAATTTATGCAGGAAAATTTCAAGATTGATCTCACCACTTCTACCCTTAACACACACCTTATACGGTCTCATACGTACACGGTCTTATGGAAATGCGCATTCTTTTGCGATAAATAGGGAAAGCGTGTGTTGGAATGCCGCAGCGTAATGCTACTGTTTCGTAGCATAGTTTATAGTTTTGGGTGTCGTACATTAATGACGTCATGCAATTTCAGTGCTGTCATCAGATTGAAATCTCTCATAACTCAACATTTTTCCACTTTTTGAGTCAATAGTGTGTCCTACCCTAACATTAAGGGTGTGTATTGAGAGATGGGACACACCATTGACTCAAAAAAGTGCATCCATGTCAAGTTATAAGAGATTTTATTCTGATGACAGCACTGAGCTCTTATGTGGTAGGTTGCAAAGGTTTGTCATGAAAATTACGAATAGTGAAACATAGTAGACGAGAAACTAGCAAATTGATGACCTAGCCTTAAGCTAAGAACACACGTGAACTTTTGAGTTGCTAAAGAAGACAATTATGTTATCTTTCGCTTGGCTAGATCCCTTACAGGACGTCATTTATGGGCAACCCGTAAGGCTCGGAATTTACTAAAACGCCTCATTGGAGGTTCTACATACAATGAATCGAGGTATGGGTGTTGATTGTAGTAAGCATTCGTGGCACATTAAATTGCCACGGCACAAAAGTGGAAAATCAATGCTGACAGTTCGAAGAACACATTCAAACACACAATTGACGCTGTTGTTTAACGCTTCAAACAGTTTGCGGTTCATACCATTTCTACAAATGTACCTAATTTGATCTCGCGCCTTTTCTACGAATGGAGCATTCGTGATGAAGCTTCATTAATAAAAGCAGAGTGCATACGAAACAATGTGTCTTCATTTAAGCTCAGCAGATCGGAAGGTGGAGACATCGTTCGAAGGGTAAGTATATCTCAGAATTTGGTTAGCAGAAGCCTTTGTTTGTTGCTATCAATTTTTAACGTAGGCTTGCTATTAGGGGCTGTTCACATATTACGTCACATTTCTAAATGGAGGGGAGGTCCACATCACGGCCCTAACAAATATGGGTCAGATTTGACACTTCTTGTGGGACTAGGGGAGGTGAAGAGGTCGAAAATTCCATAAATTGAATTTTTATTGAAGGATAATGGTCGAGTACGGTAATTCGATGAGGGGGGGTGTATTACAGCCGTGTGGCTTCACACTAATTCATTCTCATGTCCACTGTATTGCAGAGAGAATTACGTTCTGTTCTGAGTCAGAACTTCTGACCCTTACCTCTACTCTCCAAGTTCCAAGTATAATGGAATTAAGGCGAATATTTTAATCTTGCTGTTGTCTTTTTAACTCGATGAACAAGATACAACGCGTATGCACCACCTCTAGGGAATGAAAATTAGTATAAAAAAAATATTCTCACACTAAACTAATTTCTGAAAGTCCTCCCTTATGTACCTTTTTGCATGTGATTTCAAATTATACTTTGTTGCAGAATATAAAATCGAAGAGTTATACCATACACAACATAATTCATGGTATACCTATATGATGATGATTCACAAACTTGTTAATAGCAAAGAATTGAGAGATTTACGTTTTGTGTTTTTCTATAACAATGATTTTTGAAAAGGGGAATGTTTCCCAAGGTCAATAGTAATCACAAAATTTGACTGTACCAAATATTTGCATTTTATGTACTGTACGCGCGATGTACATACGTACCTACACTGTGTGCTGTTTGATTTAAAATCAATACGGAAAATATCACGGAGATGAGAGCGTGCGTTTCAAATATGATTTTGAAGCACATGCACATTTATAATTTCGACCACACCCTATATCCCATGTAGCCATATATAGATTCATTCTGCATAATATTCAGTACACGCCATTCTATGATAATATAGCCCTACATACCTCGAAATCATATATTCAAAAACATTTGCCAATTTCAAACTCGAATTCGCACAATATCATCTAACTGTGTGTACATGTTGGTATAATAGACTGGGAGCCCACATCAGACACCCAAATAGTTTGGAACCTATGCAAAATTACTACACTGGCCGAATGTAAAAAGAAACATTAGAAGGACTTAAACGAGAGTTTTACCTTGATGCATCCAAAAGATATTACAGCAGAATTGAAAAGAAAATTTGTTGGCAGATCCAAGGACGACGGCGTCGTTGTACATCTGAACACGAATATCACACACACACACACATTCAAGAAGATTTTTTTTCAAGCTGCTGTTTGACATTGCAAATCTAGATATTCCTAGATCGATGGGCAGATCTGACGCGAGCTGTGACGCTCTTCTTTCGTTAATGTTAATGTTTCTGCTCCATATGTCAACACCGGCAGAACACACAAATCAATCACTTTTCGTTTCAAGCTTTCAATATCAACTTAAGCTTTCCAAATACTGGCCATCCAAGTGAAATTCTTCGTTTCACTTCAGCCGCCTAGTTTTTGAGACCCAATTTCAGTTTATGTCCAATGTATACGCAACTGGCGACACTTTCGATGGCAGTGTTTAAAATTTTGATCTCCATATCATCTTTGTCGTCGATAGGCCCTCTGTAATGCCCAGCGTAGATTTTCTCCATTTTGTTGACATGGTTTGATACGATTTAGACCGACTTCGCCTCACCCGGACTTATTCATTCCGTTTTGTACATTCATCCCGATCCCGCGAAGTGCGTCACTCCTCGGTCTAACGTGGCTGTAACAATTTATGACATAGGTTTCGAACCGTGGCCTTAACGTATGAAAATGTTTAGCATGTGGGCTCCCAGTCTAATATATGCACCACGCTTAACTTTGTATATTGACAAAACAGAGGACATGGCTGAGGTTATTGTATGTATGTGGAATTGGGTATAAAAGCGATATTTGCATATGAATATGCTACTTTATATAAACGACGACCATCCATATCTCCATACATAATAAACGTTAAAATTTGGAACCCGAGTAATTTTATTGATTAAAACTGGACCGTAAATAAAAGTGAATTCATTCTGCATGATGGAACAAAATCTGTTTAGCTAATTTCGTCCTTTTGCTGATGGGATTTTTCTTTGTAATAATTTAACTTCGACTCGAGAAACGCAGTATTTCGGCTTTTCTATACTTCTCATACCAGGAGATGCTGACATTGAAGTGATTATTATTAATGTTCTTGGGAATCATCGCAAAGATGAATAGAAAATTTTTTCAAAACAACAAATTCTTCGCCATGTCAATATTTAATCTGTTACTTCTTTCGTTGACAATATTGCTTGATGTATAACACAACATCTTTCACTTCATTTCTTTTAACTATTCAAACCAATAGCCTGAGCAGCATCGCTCATTTTGTCGTTGCTATCGAAAACAAATGATTACACTAGAATGGGCAGGGTTGTCTTATCTTGCGTTCAATTGTCGATTTAAATTATGTCGATCGATGAACATATGAACAAATAATTTTCTTTAAATTTCGAAGAACTCAAAGATCAGTCTGTCGTTATAACATTAATGGACATTGGACAAGGAAATGATTTTCACCTTGGAATTGATAGATGTGAGATTTCTATCAGTTGGGATCTTCAATCCTTGTTGTCTCTTTTTTCGGAGACGAAACAGAACATATCACAAATCACTGTACATGTGCGTGGAGCATCATTCGCAAGAAATAATTCAGAATGTCTTTGTTAATGCTCCACATACGCCCAAAGACAATCGGATTTCCATCAATCATCCAGCAGATCAAATCCCGCAGTATTTAAAATGAAACAAAATCGAAAGTCAGTACCCAATAAACTTAGCGATAACGAAGTATTAAAAATTCGTTCCGTCTTCTCCCGTTTTTTTTCTTGTTTTTTTGATTTTATTAAACGGTGGCATTATATGGGTAAGTTGTTTCAACAACATTAAATCACAAATTATAAATTCTTTGCTTAAAACATGCCTAGATAGATAGACACGGAGCTCGCGCCAGCACAAAAACACACACCGGAACGCAAACTTATTTCTTTATTAGAAAAGTTTATGATTTTCGGAATTCATTAAATCCAATAATTTGCATGTTGTAAAATATTATGAATAGTGAAACGCACCATAGGGCCGTCGTGCACGCCAGCACGTCACTGATCCCACCCACCCCTCTCGCATCTAATTGAAATTAACATCAAAAATATACAACACCAGAAAAACATGAAAAGATATGCGAAGCGCAATAGAAGGAAGTCAGGTGAAAAGAGCCGAAGGTTTTGAATATTAAATGGCTATAAAAATGTAATTGATAAGGGGGTTTGTTTGTTCAGTAGTGAAAACGTTCGGAACATTTTAATAATGGTGGTGGGTCGGAGGGAAAGGAAAGAGAGAAAGAGTGTACCATTTTAGCAGGGCGGGCTTTTTCGCAGACCTAATTTATTTTCTTGGAAATTTGTGTTTCGTTGTTTTTGTGGATGTTCTTATGACTAAATCTTTCCGGTGTGTAAATATTTTCCAGATAAGTCGGGGAAATTTATTTGATTATGAAAGAAGATTACGGCACAGATTTAAAGAAGAAGATGAAGAATATGGAGAGAAGAAAAAAACGGAACCAAATTAAGACAAGAGATATTTAAATTAAGTGAACGCAACAATTAATATAATCCTCGTACCACCACAACACAGCAACAACAACGGACCACCACCAGCAAAAAAAAAAAAGAAGTGAAGAATAGAATCAACCGTCTGCCGTTCTGTAATCGGCACAGTGTAATTCGAGTGTAACAGAGAGAAGAAAAAAAGAACTTCTCATTATTAACGAAGTGTAATTGCAAATCTAATTACACTTTATTTAACCAGATTAGACAATGAAATTTTAACTTTTCCATTATTCTAATCCTAATTAATTCTCCTTTCCATCTATCCGAATGTAATAATACCTTTTATAGACATAAATACCGACTATGTGCTCGAAAAGTTTGTATTTTTCAGTGTGTAAATCGACAGGATGGGAGGAGAGAGTATACGAGTGGGGTGGTGTCGAGAGTTTGATGAACATTGAAAATTCATTGTTCGATTTTACCTTATAATTGTCATGGGATGTTGAGGTTGCATGGTATGAGTGGCTATATATTATGTGTATCCAGCAGAAGGAAAGAAGGAATATAATACATCAGTAACAGAAGGAATGAAAGAAATGTATAAAACCAACTTTATTATATGGATTTGCAATGCACAAAGTTTCCTCTCTCTACCCACCACCAATTTCCATATAATAGAACGGGCAAAAAAGAAAGACTCGAATAATTAACTCGATTTTATGTTTGGGATGCTCCAGAAACAAAAAAAAAACGAATAAGAATTGGGAAATTTGTAATCGAAAAAGAAAGAAAGTAAATCGGTCCGTGTTCGTTGAATGGGATACTTAATGTTCAAAAAACGAATTATTATGCATTTCGGGAGAGAATATATATATTTGCCGAGATGAAATTTGCACCCGTGAAAGCATACGGATCTCTAATTAGGTTCATGCCATAAAAGTTTGAATGGATGAGACGAGATGTTGATTAGATTTGAATAAAATTTACAACCGGGAAAGTCACGCTTAAGTTGATTGATTAATTTGAATGAATGATTGTTCGGCGAACATTTCCTCATTTCTTTTCTGCCTCTCGAGCTAAGTGGTGCACGTGTTTAGTTAGCACAAGAATATTTTTCCTGTATAGAAATCGAAACCGAATCCAATTGGTCACGTTATGGCATTTTCTTTTCTTTTCGGGTTCTCTAACTAATTCGAAATGTACCGTCCAAATTCTCTTTGTTTACAGAGACTTTGAATGAAGCAGATAAACGTAACACTGATGTCGATAAATTTGAAATTTAAAGGACAATAACTGCTCAAAGGAACTGATATGTTCATGCTATGGTTTTCATAATCAAAGTCAATGCAATCAGGTGTTAACGACAGTCATTTCATTCATTAGTGGCTACCTCGACAATTGATTACATTTGGTGACATCATTTCTCGCAGAGCGAGTGGTGACGACGCTCTTCTTGAATTCAATCCGTTTAGAACAAGAAATGCGTCACCCTAGAAGACAAAAAGAAATGTATTGACTTTACAAATAGCAACGACATTTCACCAACAAGTCACAGCATTAAACCGTTTACTTCTTTTGCTGTGAGTATCGGACTGAGGTTTGAAGTGGCGCAAAATCCAGAAGATTCAAAATGCGGTTGTCCACAGGG
>JANTFA010143220.1:0-11969 GCA_026413405.1 Phytosciara flavipes | reverse complement strand
TTTGACTGACTTTGATATTAAAACTTAAATTAAAATTAAGTTTAAAGAATGGAAAATTAAATAAAATATTCGTTAAATAAAAAAGAAAATTGTTTGCTTTTCGAAAGTAGCTCAACCCATAATATTGAGCGCAAGGTTTGTGTAAGAAATTTGAACTTGACAAAATTGTCTATTTTTTTTTTGCCAAATCAAACACAATCAATTCGAAAGCAATTTTACGATGAAAGAAAACTCGCTTTTGTGTTTTTGAGCAACTTTCGGCTCGAATATGCATACTCCATGCTTGTTGAAAAGACAGTTACCGAAGATTGTTGCTCAAAAACACACTTGTTTGTTTGTTTGTTTGTTTATTGAAATTAATTTACAGGCACGACGCCCACTTACAAATCAATTTTGTAACAAAGGATAGCTTATCTTAAAGTAATCAGTTCAATTTTTAAATTCATATTTTTATCTTCACTATTTACTTAAATTTTTAACTTTTAATTATTTCATTATTGTATTTTTAACCTTTATTTTAATTCTTTTAATTTTAATTTAATTTTAATTTTTTAAATTTATAGCATCAATTTTAATTCACAATCTTAACTTCCCATTTCATCTCAACCTCCATCATTTAGACATTCGACAAAACTAAAATGGAAAGACATTAGATATCATGACACTGTAACGTTTTAAAGACACGGCTGAGTCTGTAATATTAAACTTCCTGAAAAGGTCATCGTGGCTGTTCTGCATTCGAATGATGGGCGAGTGTGATTCAAAATTGGATGATACTTTTCTCGTGTAGAACAGTCGATTTTCAGTATGTCTCGTAGGTCGGGTGTTATGGTGATATGAGATTTCGGATGAAAGGGTGGAGTCGATCAGGTGATGGATGATTTTGAAGAGCAATTTTTCATCATGTAGAACTCTCCTCGTCTCGAGTGAAAGCATCTTCAGTTGTTGCAGGCGATCATTGTATGGCTCATACTGATAGTGAAACTTGTAGTATAAAAGTCGGGTAAATTTCTTTTGAACTTTCTCAACTGTGTCTTTGAGACCATGATAGTAAGGTGACCAAATCGAGCAGCAATAATTGAAGCCGCTACGGACATACGCGTTGTAGAGCCGGAACATACTGTTGATCTTTTTTGTTGTGTTAATCACATTGATATTTGAAAAACCTTTCAAATGAGAGAGCAGAATCACGAAAATCGGTCAAAACCTCGCTCTAGTGCCACTGACTCGGTTTCAATGAACTTCCTGGACTGGTATTGCCCGTACCTAGGATTTGATGTTCTGGCTACACTTACATTGCGTGTTTTTCCGAAGATATCTTCAAAAGAAACGTCCGAAAATACCCTTCTCCGAACTTGAACTCATTTTTTCAAAATGTTGGTTCATAGTTTGTCTGCATCTCCAAAAGTATTGCCCTTACAGCTCTAGCTCTAATTCATATTGTTACGAATGGTGTATCAATCCTAACAGTCCCTTGTACTTCGTACGGGTCCGATAACGTTATTGACACACTCGGTCTGTGGCCAAAGGAGACATTCTGTACACATTTGATGCCTAAAACGATTCAAATATGACGACGACACCACTGAAAAATCTTTACGCAATTCCTGAAATTTTAGCCCATTTTGACGTTGTAGGCTTGGGGCTTAAAGAAGCATTCATCACTCGGTTGTACAAATATAACTAATCGTTTGTGTCATCATTTCGAGGAAAATTCGCGCCAGTTTTCGTAAACTTTGAACCACGAAAACCGATAAGCAGAATGGGATTCATCGACTTATCTTGAAAGCAACATTTACCTAAAGACATTGGCAGTGAAAATTGTACCCTAAGCCTAAGTTAAACCATCAGTTTTGGTGTTTGATACAGGCTCAGCTATTGTGCGAAACATTTTCATCCGCTTCTTTCTAATTTGAAGTTCCCCATCAGTCTGAATATATGTCTGAAAATCTAGTACTTCAATTGTTTAAAAATATTATGTGAAAACATTAGCCAGTGCTAGTTGCTTATTTTTGTTGTCTTTTTCGCTATCACTATGAGTGACACAGTTCTGTTTGTGCGCTATCTCCGCATTCGCGTATCTGTAGAGTTTTCTTACCATTTGAATAAACTCATAATCAGAACCAAAAAAAATTTTCGGATTATTTTTAACAAACAATCTTTTTGACTGAAAATACTGAAATTATTCAACTTTTTCTTGAATAGAGAACGAGCAATGTTATCTAGTTTTATTGATAAGATGTCAGCGCTTTTAATGATGTTTATATTGAAGCCAAGCGATGAATTTGGTAATAAAAACAAATCCGAGAACGAAAATTTTTTACTCCGAGGGAAAATCCACATACCAAATTTCAATGCGTAAAATTACGCTGTACATAGCCGCGACCAGACCGCTATCATTAAATGCGGAAACAGTTTATCCCTAGAGAACGTGTTCAAATGCTAGAAGCAGTTGATATGTACCTCGTGGAATAAGATAACCTTTTTGTCACTGCTGACTCATGACGCACACTGTAAACGAATTAATTATCCAACCTAATTAATGTGATGAGTTTTATAAGAGGAAAAGGTTGGCTACATCATACTTAACACTTGCTCGGCAATTTCGAGATATGGTACAAGGTACATAATCACCGTACACACACAAATCGATGGTACATGTTTTTAAACCGACGCATATAATACCTTAGTTAGATTGCATTTAAGCTAAAACCATTATTTCATTTGGATCGTTTAATTAAAATTACAAGCGATAAATCGTTGTCGTACGCTACATCAATCCATAGTAAAATTTAATAAACTTGATAGGTTTTTAGTTCATATAAATTTTGCGAACGAAAATAGTTAGGTTTTATATACTTGTTGTATTGGTGCGTGGCGAAAATGTCGAAATCGGCTAGAGTTTGGAAAAAAATATTCTCCTCACACATGTTAAGAGACTTTTTTTAGCAAATAATAGGTTACCAGCACGAGCCGGACGCAAGTTCTGGATTTGAATTTGCTAAAAATCCTCTAGGATAAGTTAGGAACACAATCGTATTTATGGTGCGGAAATAAGAGACGAAGTCTCAATATTTTGTCACTAGATACAGAAGTCGATTTTTATAGCACCGGTTTTAAGTTTTCCTTACGAGTAGTGAGTATGAACAAATTAAACCGTGTACCAGGCCCAGGCTTGCGACTAGAAGATGCGTCGGCAGTTTTGTTTATATTTAGTAAAGAGCGCCAATTCTACTGGAGAGGCGTCACTTTTTGTACTTTATGGTTAGTCCGTGCCTGACGTTTACTATACAAATCAACTTGGTGACGAGGTGATCTCTATCCTTTTTACGATTGAAAATCATAATTTAGATAATCTTAATTACAGTTAACTTTGACAGGATTAACTGAGCGACAAGAGTTAGCATCAGTGAATGAAATTCATTTACGCGCCTGAGGATCATAATTCGATGGTTTTCGACACTCGTTTCCGTGTCGAAAAGTGGTACTTTTCTGGACTGATATTTGCGGCCGGAAAAGTTACTTTTCCGGCCGCTGATGGTTTCTTTCTGTTTTTGAGTCTCATCTCATTATGATCCTCAGGCGCAAAAAAGTTCGTTCGTAATACTTGATGAAAGCTGACTTTATTCGGTACACGTCGTAAGCATGTCCTACTCGGCTCCGCCGAATTCAGATTTTCATCACTTACGACGAAATGTACTATTTCTGCCTCAAATCCAAACGTTGGTCATCTCGTGATAAAAAGACGTATCTCTATTGTAGAAGCTTGGGATTGTGGCTGCAACATTCTTTCCAAAGGACGAAATTGAACAAAACTTTCAGATATTGTTGATGAAAGACCAATCTCAATCCACACAAAATTTAAAGTTTGTAGACTAACAACTTGTTGACAACATGAAGCGAAGCTACAAGCAGTTAAGTTTAGGAGATGCGTCACTCCGTCACGATATATGGGCTAGAACTACTGTACACCCCCAAAAATTGTGTCATTGTAATTCGTTTAGATACAAATGACGAAAAAGTATTGGTAGTAAGAAAATTAAGTAAAAAAATTGGTGTTGTCTTGTTTTGATTTTGACAATACAGCGAAAATTTTGCATAAATTTCACTTATCGACATCGTTACCAAAAGAACGTACATAATCGTTCACTTTATAATGTGGGAGGAGGTTAGCCTTTCGTTATCTTTTATCGACAGCGATGACAAAAATAAGCGAAATACAAAGTGCAAGAAATCAGGGCGAAATGCTGCATGTCTTCAAAACAGACCCATTCCGTAGAAGTTTTTTTTTAAAGTGTCCAGAAGGGATGTCTTTACAGCCATACTTAATACATTTTTGGCTTTTCAGCAGATAATTGATGCTAGTGTAACGGTTTATGTAGATTACCAACTGATAAAGTCATGTAGTTGTGCGAAAACGTGTTAAAAACGAAAACTTCATTTTTCTTAAAATTCTCTAAAATTTCATAATTTTCACAATTTTCTGACTTTAACCAATAAATATTATGTAAATAGATTGTGTGAATTAGTTGAGTTTCAAAGACAAACGGCACCTCGCTCCAAATCCTCGATTTTGACATCTGTGACGCGGCTAAACTAACGAAGTACAAGATTTTCTATCGACGTCTTAGACGCCACAGGGCCTGTAACTAATTGGAGTAACAGACAAAATATAATGATAGGGCGATATTGTCTGCCGTTTTTGAAAGGTTAACGAAAATCGGAAAAGCCATATAAAGGAACCGAAAAGTGTCATAAATTGCGCCTCAACATCAAATATAGTGCCCTTTACAAAAGGAATGTTCTTGTGAATCATCATATGACATAAATGAATAGATGGAAAACTTTCGTCCAATCACCATTATGCGGCTTTCGTGTCCAACATCACTGTAATGTATAACAATAACACAAATGTTGTTGATTATAGCATGGAACCCAGCATATTGTATTGTGTATATATAGCAGAGCCGTTCTCGTAATAATATGTTTAGTTTATGTGTCTAAATCAATTCATAAATTCATATGGCATAATAAATTTCAACGCATTCGTTTAATATTATAATAACGATAGTGTTTGCTTTCAAATAAACTATTTTATATTTGTTCAACAACCATGAAGGATTTAAGTGCATTAAATGGTGATTGAATTGTTTCAAATGAATTATAGAATATTTACATTTTATTTATATATATTGAAAACGCTGCCTTATGTTCATATTCTGTCTCCCTCTGGCTTAGGGTCTCTACTCTATTCGGTCCAGCATTCGGTGATTTTTGTTCTGCTCATTTCATTACACTGCACTTACGAACATTATACGCAATAAATAGAATTTTTACAATATCCACCATGGGTATGCTAATTCAATTTTCTTCGATCGAGTAATTCATTAGTTACGAATAATTGGGAATAAGAAATAAGCAAACGAAAAAAAAAATCTTTCCGATTTGTCAACAATATTATTTCTCAATTCGATAACCAATTCGATTGGTTTTCATTTTGATTAAGAAAAACAAAAATCTTTTCAGTATTTATACATCAGAACACATTCATGCCAATCATTTTAATTATTAAATACTTATTTGTAACTAATTTTAAATCATAAATAAATCATAAAATAAAACCTAGTACTTTGCCACAGAGAGTTGCGATAAGAATACAATTGACTTCTTGACTTCTCAAATTAATTAATTTCAAACATTTTTTTTCCAACTTCATATTCGTTTCGAATTGATAAGCCGAGCTGGGGATCTATTTTCAAGCGACGGAAAATTTAAATTTATGGAACTGCGACACATAGAGATTATGAAGTTTCAAACCAAAATTCAATTATCGAATCTGTTACACGACTACCGATCTATCATTTCCTTCGGCTTCGTCTCGGTTGGCAATCTAACATCTGAGTGACAAAATACTTCCCTTAGTCACTTTGCAGATAAGGGGTCAATGAAATCTTGTCATCTGCAGTGTTGTCATACATTTTGATCTTCAATAAATGCATAATGGAGACTGAAATACTGAAAAAAACATGCCGTCATTTATGATTGACACAACCTTTGATACAGTTTAATTCAACAGTAGCAATGAAATCAAATTTTAACAGATTAGTTTGGTGCTGTGCAACATCAGATGATAGATATATGCAACCACGTTTGCAAATAACAAAACTTTTTACGTTATAAAATTAGGACTTTTAAGGGGCATTTATGTTTAGATGAAACTAGAGCCTACAGATACACGTCCAAGTGCAATTATTTAAGGGAAGGTGCCGTCTGGGCTCGAGACAGAACCCATCCGTACAAGCTTTCCTTTAAGGGAAATCCACCCTTGGCTGAAAAGTATACGTTCAGGCGATTTTCGAAAAAGTGAGACGAACATTCCGATCGTGTTAGCTTTGAATAAAAAAATAGAATTGTCTGTGACAGTTTCATCCGCTTCGAGATGAGGGAGCACTTGTAAAAAATTTGCATAAACTTCTCATTCATCTCAGACCAGGTGTAAATATCACAAACAATTCCATCTTTTAATCAAAGCTCACGATCATGTTAGCTGTTAGTCGGAGTGTTTGTCTCACTTTTTCGAAACAAGACAAGACTCCTTGTAAAAGATATCGTCGACAACACCAACAGTTTGGCATTAAAAAATCGCCTGAATGTATACTTTTCAGTCAAGGGTGGATGGCCCTTAAATTGTTGAGAAAGGATGTCTTTACTACAGACGTATTGAACTACACTTCAGACGAACAGGTGGAACCTGTAAAACTGCTTTCAACAAATCTATTTTCATTAAAGCTAACACATTTAGATGGATTTTTGTGAAAATATATCAGTCAAAATACAGTAATTAAAAATCGCCCTAGTGTAGGCTTTCTTCAACAAAACATACAGGTCCTACAGTTTATTTTCAACGATGTTCTTTTTCACCAGAACCCTTTTTGAAATATGTAAGGACCCAAAATGTGTTAAATGAAAACGGGGTAGGTTCGAATATCTCTGAGTAAGCAACCGAAATTCGCATGAATTGCTCACTTTTCTGAGAGTTGGTCAAACTGTTACATGCAACTCTAGCTAGCAAAATTTGGGGTTGGAATTTTAATTTCTTTTAAATGTTTTTAAGACACTCCTCAATGTAGACTACCATTTGGCTCTTAAACAGTTACGGTTTTTACGCAGTAGGAGGTCATGTATACAATACTTACGCGAAACATTACAGCGGTAGTTTTATAAAAATAGTGGAAGTTACTGTTTCAAGATTCAATATGCTCTATACTGCCGTACAACGCATAGAAACCTTAAGTCTTTTGTTATAACGGCAGTATACTGCAGCAGGATTCCTGCTATTAAGATATTTGGGATCAGTTGATATAACCTGAACCCGAAATTTTCAAGTCGATCAGGTCGGATTCAGGTAACCAGAAAATTTGACACTAAGAGAGTCAAAAATTTTAGAACCGAAATGATCATTCATCATATTAAGGTCGAATTCGAACTGAACAATTTCAGGTTCATGTTGATCCCAAAATGGAAAATTTAGGCTTAGGTCAGGTTCATGTTGAATCTGAAATTTTAGTTCGAGTTCTGAGCCTAACCGAGTTTGAAGAAGTTAGTTAGTAAAAAGTAGTTCAATAGAAATGTTCCGTCTGAATGGAGAATATGGCCCCAGAATCCACAATCGCTGACCACTCATAATAACAGAAAATATTTTTATTGCATTACAGTACCAGACCGATCGATAACCTTTTTTAATTTAAATGATATTCAAATGTAATTAATTACAGTTCTTATCTGTTTTTACTCAACAGAAATTGTTAAAAATAAAAACTTTTATTAAAACAACAAAATTCGAAAATTTTCAACATAGAAACTAGGAGAAGAAGTGAAGAAAAAAAATTTGATCTCTGTTATTGCTCGAATTATCTGGCGCCACCGATACTGGTCACAGTCTGCATTGGGAGGAGCGAATTTGGTTCGGCTTCATTGGTAACACAGAAAAATTGAAAAAGGATCCTTTTTGCACTCATTAAAACAAATACACTTCAGAAAAGGCTCTCTCGTCCAAAATATCAGAAAACAAAATTTTTTTAAAAGAACGGCGGCGTTCCTTTCGGAATACTGTTACTAAAGTGATGATGATTTATTTGCGGTCACAACACATGTTTCGCAAGCGTATGCATCATAGATCGGGTATTATGCCGTGTTTAGTATATTTAGTTTTCACATTTTTTTTGTTCCTCTTCTGTTCTTCTGTTCTATTTATTTATTATTGTGTTTCCCATTCAACTTTGTGAGGAGTGTAAGCCGAAAGATAGAAATTATAGATTTAGTTACATAGACACACACAACAGCTACATTTTATAGCATGCTATTAAAGGTCGCTAAAGTGTTTAAGTCATTAGTAAGATCTTCAATTTCATTATTGTATTGGGTCACAGGATATGGGAGTAAACGATTTGTCAAAATAGAGGAAAACGATTTGAACATTGGCCTATCATATTGCATTTTTTGGGTTTTATGAAAAAAAAAACTGTAATTGGGTATAATGAGGAGAGCCTTAATTATTAATTGATATTTTTGCCATAATTAATTATGTAACCCGACGTTCAGTTCACTTCTGGAAATGACGTCCTCATTTTGATACACACACATGGCAAGGAAATGCCGTCAAACGTTTGAAAGATTATGAATGGAATCTTACTTGGTATTAACAACGTAATGTGTGCATGATTCGAGAGTGAGACACTAAATGTATTGCATGACAGGTTCTAGTTTCCACGACTTTATTCATATTTCAAAACTTGACTCTACACAAAATCGAAAGCGTTAACGCATTTTAGAGCTATGTGATGTGAACCAGTATAGAACGGTTATAGATGATTGAAGAGTCATTTAGACTTGGTTTCTTTCCTTCCGTCATCATTTATGACTTGTGTTTCCCGTTTATTGAGTTCTTTATGTCAACAAGATCTTCTTTTCTTTTCTCTTTTATTAATTTGATATTGCGAAAACAAGACATCTAACGAAAGGTTTTCTGTTCACTTCAACCCGTAGCAGAAGCACAGTTGTGTAGATCTTTTGTCATTTAGACATTGAGACAGTAATGAACATGAAATTAAGTTTTGATAATCAAATGCAATGAAAATTTTACACCTTTCAGAAACGGTGAAGTCATTTGTTATCGACGGTGATAACCGAAATAAGCGTTTAGCTCGACATACCATTCTGTTGTATGTATAGAAAAATCTATGTTACAACAAATGAAGTAAAAGATCTCATATCAAACATAACTGACTGCTTCAAACAAACGAAGTATCAGATTTGATAAATATATTGCAATACGTTTGTCGTTTCTGAAAGGTAGTGGTGTTTGCATGTATAAGGAATGGATAACCCAGGATGGTGATGATCCCATGTAAGTCGAGATGTTGTGTGAAGATCACTCTCTTATTCTTGAAGGGAATAGAAAGGCTGCTACGCTAACTCCAACTTGGATGTGGATGTTGCCATCATTGATTTTAGTTCTGGTGAAGATGGCGCTGGTTGTAAACAGACGTGCTAATGAGATCTGTTTTCGAGGACATTCACCACAACCAGCGCAATTTTCACAAGAGTTAAAATCAATGACGGCAACATCCAAGTTGCAGTTAGCGTTGCACCCTTTCTATTCTCTTCAAGAATAAGAGAGTGATCTTCATACAAAATCAGACAAATGGTTTTTGTCTGGTGAAGTTTCGGCTGTCTTTGCAGTACTTTCCGCCAAATCGTCACAATCCATTATTTGATCAATTGCTCCTTCTCTGTCGTCTGTTGGTTTCATCACCATCACAATAAAGGGTCTAGAAATGATTGCAAATTTCTAAGCTGTGACAAATCCTTAGTTTGCAAAACTTACCAGCTGTTTGTAGTATTGTAGTGGTCGTTGTATGTAGGCTTGTCGTCATTTAATGGATCTTCTTCTTCTTTCATTTCATCCAACCAATACTTAAATTGACTCCTCTTTTCTTTAGCTGAACGTTGGATGCCTTCGGCTCGGATATTCAAACTCTACACTCTTGTTAAAAAGTCAAAATAACAGTTTCCAAAGCGAGTTGCTTAAATACATACAGTTCGACTCATACCACAAAATTGTCCCTCATGTTATGGATGACCTTCACTGCATCCAATGTCATCTACTATTAAATAATGCTTTTGTTACGGTCAATCATACTGTTTGAATGCAAAATTTAGGATATTTCGATGATTTAATGATGCTAATACCGTCTTATTATCTCGTTCTGTAAAGTCAACATAACATCTTCTGCTTTGCATTCAATTTATTTGCGATCCATTTATAGAAATGGAAGTATGGCTACGTTGTTTCGGGAAGTTCTAAGCTTCTGTCATCAAAGAATAAAATTCTCGTCAAACAAAGGAGAAGAAAAATCTACAATCTACACCAACAATACGAAACAATAAAATCTACTTCCAAGTCTACTTCCTACATCCATGTTTGCTTTAAAATCCATTATGTGATCTGGTTTCCCAAACATCAAATACAATTTATCAATTTTTAATTTAAAAAAAGTGTAGCTAAGACACATATAATTGGTAATGTTAACACTCACTGTCTTCGAGATTATTAACTTTCGTTATAATTCTATTTGTTATTTCTTATGCAAACAAGGCTATGGAGTGTGTGGAATGTAAATGTGTACCAACATCGACACCATACAATGCTATAATTATCATTGAACAACTTCGTCCATTTATTATTTTCTTCATAATAAAACGCGTTGTTACTGTATCTTATATAGGCATAAAACTGTTCTTTTAAGATTGCTCAGCACTTTATTGTTTAAACATAATATGAACACTTTGTCACTGCGTTAAATACCATACGAAATCCAACAGTTACACCGGTGTGTGTGTCGTGCGAGTATTATTTTAGTGGCAAAAATTTATGAAAATAGACAAGACAAAAAAAAACAGAAAAGATCGTACCAGACATTGCTACGAGGGGTTACTCACTCGGGTAAATGATGACACAGGGTCAGGGTAAATACTCATACAAAAGAGGAAATGTTGGGTAAATATACGAGGAAATACCAAGTAAATAAGGAAATGATTACACACCACTTGGCCGAGTGAGAAACCCCTCGCATTGCTAGGAAGCCCCGTACGATTCCGTATATCTAGAGCGTACGTAACCCTAGAACTTACGTAACTCTAGCACCTACGTAACTTTAGTAACCTCAGTACCTTTAGTGCCCTAAACTAGCGACCTCAGTCCAAGGTCCCAAATTCATTTTCTACTCCTCTATTGCTAAAGAAACGGATGATCTACCCTTTGAATTAACAAAAATGACCTTAAAAACATAGTTGAAACAATGATTTCTAACTGCCCAACTGTTTTCATATTGACAGTGTCTGGATTTACTCATAAAACTCAAAAAATCAACCACCGATCTTTGTACGTTTAATGAGGTCGAAAATCACTCACTTGATTTGATTTTCATTATTTTTAAGGTTTGGAATATAGACCTTTCATTTGATGTGTCACACGCTCATCTGGGACAATCCAGCTAATTTGTGACATTTTGAAATGGTTTCACCAAATCTGAAGCCAACTCGATAAACTTTTTTTTTCCCTGAAAGGTATTGAAAAGACGCGTCGTTTGAGCCATATGTGACGTTAGTAGCCCAAAAGTTCGGGTAGATATATGACCAAAACAGTAGTTTCTTTTCCTGTGTTCAAAGGCGTTTTTGTCATAAAATCTTGATAGACATTAAAAGCAACATATTGCTAGTAATTCATCGTCAGATCCATGTTTTGTGTGGGTTTTTTTCGATACCTTCCAACTAATTTGTAACGCAATTAATTTTGGATTGTCTCATCAAAGACTTAAATTGGCCGAGTACTAGGGTGGGTCGTATTTTCACTTTCATTTTTTTTCGAAACGCCTGACCCAATGCTATCCGTAGAATTGCCCGTAGAT
>JANTFA010143209.1:0-11969 GCA_026413405.1 Phytosciara flavipes | reverse complement strand
GTTAAATTCTCACCCCCTGGCTACGGGCCTGATTTTAAGCAGCAATTATATTAAATGCGATACGAATCGCATCGCATAAGGTATGTGTGAAAGCCGAGGTTGACAACACATCGTGTGCGCAATATTCCAGTTTATGCATCAGTTATGAACAAGATTTTATGCACTGTAGAAATTTCCAATTTCACTAAATGAATATTAACGCACGAGAACGGTACATTAACGCACTACAGTGCATAAAATGAATTTAGTCATTGGCTCTAACTCAACTTGAATTTGTTATGAGTAAAACAATTAGGAAATAATTTGTCATGCGGTGCATGAAAATGCCTACTCATAAGAGAGCATTTTCCAATATGAAAAACACGACATGACGTGAATGTAAAAACTAAACAAATTATCATTCACACACACCTTGTCAACACCAGGTACTCGATTCACATCCCCGATTCTTGCTTCTACAAATTATAAACCTTCAAAAACCTAAAGACCTAAAAAGACAATTGTCAGACTTGTGCGGCGGTTCGTTCACTCAGTGTTGAGTGAACTCACCATCCGCTCATTCTCATCCGACCGAATCATTCTTTATCATCCTACAATTGTATACGAAACACGTCTGTTCTCGAACAAATTTAGAGTTTGTGAGAAAGCTCTCACACGGCATGCCGGCAAAGATATTGTTGGGAGACGCGCTGCCGTTCTACACTATAACAACGTATAAAAAAAAATGAAAGCTTTCAAATTTTCATTATAACATGGAAATTGATATAGAAGCTTTTGACTTACGATATTTTTGCTTAAGACGGCAGCGCGAGCATTCTATTCATACTAGTTTCGCTCCTTATTACATAAATGGCTCTCAACATCGATGTAACTTAGTAACAGTAAAAACTTTCGGTATTGAAAGGATCGCAAAAAGTAGAGCCACAAACAGCGAAACTAGCAAATAATGATCTAGAGATCTAGCCCGAGTAGAAATTTGTCTTATTTTTAGGTTGAAAAAAAAAGGCTATAATTTTACCCTCTTTTCGTTCGTTTCACCCTTCTATATAAAATACTAACAAGATATAATTTTATCCTTCCAGGCTATGATAACCTCTCAATGTCTGACAGTATATTTTAAAGTTTACGATCAATAGATGAATAGTTATTTGTGTACCTGATTTCAACGTTTGATTTTAGGCAAATTCGCGAATTGCTGCCCAAACGAAGTGGGGCTACAAGCGAAAATGCTCAAATCAATCACTCAAAGTAGCTACACAATGTAACTTTTCATGCAAAGGGGCTGAAAACCAGAATAAAATGCGCTCATTCTCGTCCCGCCTCATGAAAATAATATAAATTGACACTTTTCTGACTTGCAGCGCCTTGACGATATGCAGAAGACAGAAACTTCAGCCAATTAAAGCTCGATAAAACTTTTCAAGGTTTCATAATTATTTTTCTGTATTGAATTGAGACGAAAGCCTAATATTTAAGAATAGTTGCTCTAAAACTCACTGAAATTGAATTCTGCTGTTGATTGAATATGAGAACACAAGTATATTTTACACTTTGATCGAAATTACATTATGTTTATCAATACCACATTCAAATTTACAATCACAGTCCGCAATTCAGAATATTTGTTGTTACTATTTGTCAGGGGAAGTTCTTGCAAACAATGAAAATATAGCGTAAAATCTACTACTTCACCCTACAATATTTCAACATTTCCACAAAATTATTATACAAGAAAAGCCGAAACGACATACTCAAAGCACACCAAATTTGTAATATGTAAATAAAACTGCATTTTTTTACAATTCACTAGAAATTACCGTTGATAAAAGATACTCTATCCAGTTTAAATTTGAATCTATTACACCTATCAGACAGACTTAACATTTTTTGCATTGTCGTTCCGTGGCTCCGTTTTAATACATGGTTTCGCGGAACGACATATAGGCTTAACTCCAACAAAAATAAAAGTGATTTGTATCGATTACATACGAGAAGATTTGTTGAATCGTAACAAAACAACGTACATAAATCACGATTTGATAATCGACTCGTGAAAGTAGAATTTTACTGAAAATATGAGGGTTGTGTGAGTTGATATTTTGAAGTGAATTTTGGTTTGAATAGGTCGCGTAGAAACAAAGTTTTAGGTCTGCACTTTTAGTGGTCTTTTGTTGTCAAGACGACGAGATAAGGTAATTAAATCATTAGATGCCTGAATAAAAAATTGATGTTGAGTTGTCCGTGTGAGTTTACATGATAAAAACATTATTGTAGGACAGACTTCTCATATGACGTTTTGCATCTGACAGCTGACGGCTCGTTACATGAAATAGAACTCACAAGTCACATGGACATCTCTCTTATAAATCACAAAAATCATATTTGAAGGACCTAATCTTGCTTTACAATAATGGTAAAATGTCCTTATGACATAACTTATACCTTATCAGATTGTTTCCTGTTTCTGTTTTGGTCTGTGCATGAAGGAAGCACTTCCCAATGACTCCACATGGGACAACATCTCGTCACATCTGAAATTCATAACCAGATCTGCTTGATCAGATCTCGTCACATCTTACATCTCACTCATTCGGGTCTATTGGGAGTTCTATTAATAGATTTGATCTTTAGCTTTAAGATTAAAAAACAATTGAAATAAAATCTCAAGACTTATGAATCGCTTGACATGAAGTTCTTTTATTTTTCTCTGTGGTCATAACGTTTTCATGAATGCATTTTGAGAATAACAATGGTTGAATGAACTAAATTATACTATGGTTAAAAATGCTGACGGCTAATACTATAGTGATATTATAACAATACTAAAACATTAAACGAAATGACATGGAAATCGAAGTGTTTTCTGGCTTGCTGATACTATCGTAAAATTCAGCAGATTTCATTTTGATATAAAGGAAAAAAATTAAATTCAAATTGTGATTATATTAAAAATTAGCAGACTTAACACTTTTTACATTGTGTTTGTTGATGAATGGTCATACTCCGGACGACTTGCATTCGGTCCAGTCATCGCCTTCGTTCCACCTGCGAAAAGTAGAGTGTGTACGATTAAACACTCACTGTTCAAATGATTGTCTACTAAATGTTAATCTTAACTGAATTTCACTTCAAATTGGATGAAATATATCACGATACTCGGTTCAAATTAAACTCTTTCACTAAGAGCTCATGCAATAATGACGTCCACATAAGAGGGGGGGAGGGGGTTCGAGAAAACGAGGCAAGCCATGTTGTAGGTATAGGAAATATGTGGACGAAGGGGGAGGGGGTTCTAAAATCTGGAAAAACTAGTGGACGTCATTATTACACGAGCCCTAATCTTCATTCATTTGGTTAAGATGAATTAGTTGCATACGAAAATACAGCATTCTTGAATCAGAACATGACTAGTATAAAAAGTTAGAGCACCAACAAATTTTCTGTGCACGCCATTAAGTTTAATTTTCAACTTCTTAACTTATTGTCATTGTTCTGATTCAAATCGAAAATCTGATTTGTGTCTATAATGATTAATTTCGTCAATAACAGTGTAGGGAATGGAGCAGATCGTTCTGACCTCAACTGAATCTGAAAGGTGAGATTTGAAGTTTTCAGATCGATCACTTTCAACTGACTGACTGATCCGAATCTGAAATTTTCAACTCTTTTTTGATTTAGTAAAGCTATAACTTGGTTGTGATCTGAAATTTTGTAAGAAAAATGAGATGAATCTGGAACTAATCTGATCGGATCTGGAATAATTTGAAAAAATTTAGATGTTTGGACTGCAGCTCAGATCAAAATCATCCGATCAGACTCAGATCGCATAAATTTTAATTCAACCTAAAAATAAACGAGTCTGAACTGATCCATTTTATCGATCGCTGACACACAATAAAGAGAAGCTGTTCACAAATATTTATTGGATGTAACTTGACGAGTAGGGGTCAAAAAATTGAACAAACAGCGTGATGTCATTTGTGAACAGTCCCGATCGATATGATGATACTGTTAATTTCGAGTTTAATTTGGTGTCGTAATGGTAGAAATTGATTTGGTTAAGATACTTCGGGAAAGGTAGAACTAGTTTTCGAATAAAGCATACACACTTACCACGAACTTTGCCACTTCCACTATTATTACGCATGTACGCTGTTTGCTTTGCTCCTTCATTGAGTTGATCGAGTTTCCGTTTTTTTGCTCCACATAGGTTCGATATTTTCTTGTTTAAAATTTTGTTAATTTCGGAAACACTCAAACGTTTATTCGTTTTGGCGTCTGTCAGGTCTGAAATGCATGATGCTAGTTGACATTAGGTTTCTACTAAATTAAAACTTGGTCATACCGTAAACCAACTGCAGCCATAAAGGATTTAGTCCAGGTTTGGCAGGAAGCATCTTATTTTTACTTGCGGTTCCGGTTACACTACTCATTATCAGCGTTTCTGTTCCGAAAATGGCCACTGCCAAATTGTTTACATATTTGTTGAAATCGCTGCATGTATCGAGTACTTTGCATTTGAATGCATCTAGGAAAACTCCTTCTTTGTACATGCGACCGCCATCCTATTACCAAAAATTAATATTAGTTTACATTGCGCGCAGCATAACTAATCAATTCGAGTGGGTCTTTCAGTCATGGACCGAGAGCCAGCGCGCATCTCTACCCCCATAAGGGACCGGTTTGAAACATAGGCCAAACTTCCACGAAAAACACTTGTTCTACGACTTTTTTATTTTAGGTCTGGGACGCCCCTAGCGGGGGCTGACCTGGTGTATATCTTAGCCTTCGAGCACTGTTCAAAATCAGAATTGATGTCAAATTGAAGAGCCCAATGAAGAAAATTTTATTGTGCCAGAAGACCTGCCCTGACAAATCAGAATTTCGATTTTCGAAATTTTCAGGCACGTCAGACCTTCCAAGGAAAATTTTATTTTTCTATTGCATAATAAGTCATAATGTTGACACCAAATTGGAATTTGGATGGTGCTCGAGGTGTGAGATATACATTCACGCCGTAAGTGTGCCAAGAATTCAAAATTGCAAAGTAATGTTAGAACTTCTAACGCAGCGTTAGTCGCCCCATTTCATACAACAAAGCGTCGAAATATATTTTTTGGTTCACTTTTTCATCGAATCGTTCACTGAAAATTCAAATTTTTGGCAGACTTACGGCGTCAATCAGGACTACCCTCGCTAGGGCCGTCCAAGAGCTCAAATACAAAAGTCATGAAACAAATGTTATTCGTGCTGACCAATAGAAGAGATTGACGTAGGTTTCAAACCAGTCGCTCATAAGGGTCGAAATGCGAGCGGGCCGAGTCATTCTTCATTTTCTAATTTTGAGTACCCGAACAAAACACATTGAATTCGCCTTTTATGCATCAACATCATAACGGATTTTGTATAACTTTTAGGCTCGTTAAAGTGAATGTTTGTTTCTCTATAATTACTCATTTCTCAACGGTACAACTATCCAATTTCAACTGATAACCTTCAAGACATTTCGTGACGAAACAAAAACGTAACGTGAACAGGTAACGACTTATTTTTTACTCACCCTTGCCGTATAGGGAACTTCAGGAACCTTTCCCAAAGCCTTATCAGCTGCTACCAGAGCATTCTGTAAGGCCAAGTTGCGCTCATCCAGTTTCACGTTTTTTTCTTTCAGCTGAAAGTAGGCTTTCTTGTAATCGATTTCCGTAACCGAAACAACCTCATCTTCTTGCATCGTTGCCGTGTCTAAAAATAAAAACGAAGTTTTTGTTGTAGTTGAATTGGTTTCATTTCAATCCGATATTCGCAATCATACCTTTTCCGCTTTTAGGCTGCTTTGACGAGGAAAATGAAGCTAGAGAACTGTCGACCGTCAAGTCACGGATTTCATCCTCGTTCCCAAAGTTATTCAAACGTGCATCGGAAACATTTTGGCCATTATCGCTTATAGTCTCATCACCTGCATCACACCGATAATCGTCCGTAGAGTGTAAATCAATGTCATCAGCGACAAAAAATTGACTGCTCGCAGTTTCTATGCTCTCCAAGCATTCCATGGCTAGTCGTACAATGTCGGGACGGTAGTTTGTAATATCAGGAGACAATTCAATCGGAAGTACTGTTGATTCCCCGTGTGATACATTTGACGATGCATTGTAGGACATTGTGATTGGTTGACTGGAGCTGACGTTTTGTGTTTCAAAAATATGTGCCTCTTCAATTGGCTGTGTTGCATACTGATCCAAAATTCGTGAATCTTCCGGTAGAGTCTCGTCGCCCTCATTCGTTGGTATGCTGATTGTAGACGAGCCATACATATATACAGTTGGCTGGCTTTCAGAAAGGTGTACATCGTTTGATAGCATAACACTTTCTCCAATCGGCTGTGTGGTGGCTGCTGGTAAATCAAAAATAAGTGAGCCGTCCGGTAGCGCATCACCTGCTCCACTCGTAGGTATCGTGAGATTGGTCGAATCATACAAATATATAGTTGGCTGGCTGTCGATTCCACATGCAGTATTCTGTTCTTTTCGTTCTGTGTACGAATGTCCTGGCGCTGTGATGAGGTGGGTATTCGTGGGTATGACTTCGAATGGAGAGTCGTCTTGTGGGCCATCGTTTTTGATTGCAACACTATTGCTGGTTGCATTGTCAAGGAGAACGGCCAGATGAGCCATATTTTGTGTTTTAGCATTTTGCTGTGCTGCTTTTTTTATTATTTTTTCCTTTTTTTGGCGTTTAGTGTTTTCGTTCTTCAGCTCGGAATCGGTATTTCCAGGCTGTCTAAATTTTTGTGGGATCGATTTAACTCGTTTCTGTTCTGTGTATGTTACGGCATCAATAATTGAATCTAAATAAAAGACAAAAACAAAACAATAATTTTAATGCAACGCTGCTCAATGATTGAAGCGATGTAGTAGATATCTTGTCCCTATCGATATTATCTCATGACGCAAGAATTATAAATGACACCAACCCGTTACTGTGAGGATAAAAACCTTGTATAATCCAGCTGTTCCATTGAATTTCATATAATATTTTGCTTGGAAATTCGGGTCATCCTTCAAATTAGTGGATACAAAACAATAATACTCGACCGTGGGCGAGTATGTCGACACATAATTTTTTATCCAGCTTATCGGGACGATAAACGTTTTCTTTGGCATGTACTTCAGCTCAACAACGGCGTAACTCATTTTTAATTAATATATTATTGAAATTAATATTTTAGTACGAAAACACTACGCGATATTCAGTTTCACGTCTTTAACACTGAGTCGAACGATTTGTAGTTAAAAACGTGTTTATAAAAATATTGACATTACAGCCTACTTGATCAAAGTTTGAATGAGTTGAAATATGGAGTGATTATATTGGTGATTTGCAACAAAAGGTGCGACGCCTGACGGTAAAAAGTGACATGACTAAGAAGTAAAAATTCACATAGAAACTGGTGACATCGATGCATGATGGAAAAAATGTCACGACTAAGAAGTACAAATCGCGCATAGAAAGTCCCTCTGAATATTTTGGCCAACATGACGTTTGATGTGAACAGTAGAACATTTCAAACGTTACCACCTCTCTGATAAATTATAAGCTTTTAAAGTAAGGAACTTCATTTCTATAAGGAGGAAAATTGAAAGTATTATTTTCATTCACTAGGGTGCAATTTTTATAATAATTTTACGGCCTGTCCATGCTAAAATTGAAATTACATAGAAATGTGCCACCTGCGAAGATGGTCAATTACATGTGGAATACTTTCGGTTTATTTTTCATGAATTTTTAAGTGAAATTCAACTTTCGCATGTGGCAGGCGCAATTCATTCATTTAGAATTTTACGGCAAAAGAAATAGTTATTTGAATCACAAGGGACGAAAAGAAAAAAATTCAACCGTGTGCGAGAGTTGCTGTCCGCTTCGAAGGCACATAATTTTTCATCACGACAACTACGGAAATCGTAATTTTTACTTCACCAACACAATTTTTGAACAAAAAGGCTCATACGTTTGCCATCTTGTTTATGTCAGTTATTTTTCGTTCTCTTTTGGGACCCGAAAATATTTTCTGCCCTCTTTAGAGAACCAAAAATATTTTCGCATCTCTTGGCTAACTGAGGTTTGCATTTGTTTATTTTCGGTTTTTATTTGGAAAGTAAAAATTGCGGTTTTCGTAGTTGGAGTGATGAAATAGTTATTTTCATGCTTCGGGGCCGAAAATGAGGGCAATTTAAATTTTTTTCTCGGGGTTTCGGCCCCTTCCATTAAAACTTACATGTGTAGCTGCTTTGGACGATTGATTTAAGGCGTTTTCGCTTGTCGCCCTCCCTTCATTCGGGCTACAATTCGCGAAATTGCCTTAAATCAATCGTCCAAAGCAGGTACACAAATAACTATTGGTTATTTATACCGTAATTCCACCTTAGGAACTTCGCCGTAAAGTTAGTTAAGTTTTTACAAAAAATGGCGCACATGAGAATTGGTTTTTACGATTTGATAAAATACTTCACCAAGTCAAAGAGCTTGTTTTCAAAATTTGAGGGAGGAAAATCGGACAGTGTACATTCAAATTGAGAATTTTATAACACTGTAAGTGGCACCAATACTAGTACAGGGGAATTTTCAGTTACTCTTCCGATCTTACGTCTTCTAATTTTGTGAATAAACTTTGAGCGGTTGTTAGAAAACTGCCTCAGGTGAACAAATTGACTTAAATTCTTAAACTGGACAATAATTATGTAACCCCAATTGTTTCACTTACCTTTTAGTCTGACTCGAATTTATTGGGGAGCGTCGATATATATGACTCTGTGCATGTATTTATGATTATGCATTTTTCTTTCACTTGATCGGCACGGATAGCTGCGTAAGAGTCTACTTGTGTTTCCTTGATACGCACCAAGTGCTTGGGACATGGCACGGCTTCAACAAATAATATTTTCAGCATAATGTAGACTGTTTCAGCATTTTCATATATCACGACTATCTGACCAAAACGCCCATCTTTCAAACATATAACTGAATCGTTTGTTTGTTTTGCTCGTTTGTAAAACGTACTATAGAATATTTCTCTTGAAAAGCAAAATTTATTGTAGGCTAAAACACTTTTCTGTTTCAAGATCACTTGTTCAGGCGGTAATAGCTCCTGTCTGTGCGACGTGCCGAGTAGGGTAATTTCACCGAGCTTTTTGCTTTTACGAATCCTGATGTTGCTTACACTGTCGATGTACTGGACTGCTTTTTCACTTTTGCTTTTCAAATTATTCAAAACGTTATTGTATATATATTTTGATAAAATTTGGTGTTCAACATCTGTTGTACCTTTAACATTTCTTACAAGCACTCCATTGTTACTTTCAAAACTAAAATTTGAATATGCCCAAAGAGGACCACATTTAATAACAGTTTGCACTAAGTGGCTCAATAAGTGAACATTATACACCATGTTATTTAGCCCGTAATATTTTTCGAAGTTTATCACGAATGTCTTCAAATTTATTTCAGCTTTTTTACGATCAATGGGAGTTATACTAGTCTTTAGCAACGTATATACTGACTCTGATAGCAACGCAAAATGTTCCAGATATTTATCTTTTAACACTCCTATCAGACAGGGAAATCCATAAAAAAGAAGCCATTTGTGGAGTTCGTTTCCTTTCCAATACTCCTTGTCGTCAATCGGTCTTGGCTTCTTAGTGAAGCTTTTAAGAGGCTTGATGCATTCGATGTTTTTATTTACGATTTCTTTTCCACGGGGTGTTATATAAAAATCTTCGTGGTGATTGTTTGAATCGAACCATAAATCTCCAAGTAAGTCAGCAACACCCTCCAGGCAACAGTGAAAGTAATCGATTGGTGTGCCGTCAATCAGGTTGAAATCTTCGATGGCGATAAGCGGAGATACTCCTAAAATTCCATTTATTGCAGCTCAACTTCACCGTTTCCTCATGAGTTCGAGCAGTATATTCGTAGTGGGGGTATACCGAATATTTGCGATTGTTATTTGTTGCGTGTTCTTGTACCGTTCCCGGATGTAGACAATAGGTACAACCAAAGCTTCCATTAAATTGTTTCATACTTAAAACTTTACATCTTGATGGGGAGTCACATGACATTAGGATGGCTCGTACAGCAATTTCAACACAGTTACTCCCACTATTGATTTTGATTTTATTCCGGTTAAGCTCTATCAGTTCATCTGTGAAGGGCTTCATGTATAAATGGAAGTCAGGATCTTTTCCATACCAAATCCCACATAATAAAATATTTTTGACCTTGAGTCGTTGAAGCGGGTCAATTTCATTAATGAAAAACTGAAGGGGCCAGAAACTCGACTTTCGTTTTGACTTGAACACACGTACACCGTCTGTATTCGATGTGAGAGTGATTAATTTATGATTTGAAATTTTTTGGCGGAGCGATTTATACAATGTTCCGTCGAAAATGTCATTTATACACTCGGAATGTGATTTTGTGTCATAGTTTATTATGTTATATTCGATAATTTTCTGTTCGATCTGTTTTCTGATTGGCAATTGTACAAAGAAGTGCCCGTCATTCATCTTATCGAATGAAAACATTTGGTTACAGTTAAGGCACGACACTTCTTCTTTATTTTTTTTTATTTTCACACTTAAATTTTGGTAATTATCAATATATAATTGGCAGTTTTTGCAATAAAAGTGGAAAACGGCACTTTCCTCTTTTTCCAGCCCAAACACTTTTTTAAAAAAATATTTAGTTTTTGGGAGTCGTGATTCGGCCCCAATCAGAGCATCAATAAGTTTTAACATGTCCTCTAGCGCAACCCAAGTCAATCCATGTCGGAGAAAAAAGGACAATATCATTAAAATTGCGTCAGCGACTTTGCAACTCAGATTGGGGTGTATCAGTTGGTCCGTTATGGTATTAAAAAATTCATCTTCATCACCCGTATCTGATTCATAACATTCTTCATTTTCATCAATCACTGATTTTACTGACTCATCTTCAGTCAACACATTCACATTCTTATGTTCTTCCACAATCACCTCTTCATTTATCGTCTCATCCACATCCATATCATGTACACATGACTGTACATGGTCCGCTTTTTCATCGATCGAAAATTCGCTCAAATCGTTACTGTTGTCTGGTTTAGACGAGATTGGGACCTTCGAATAAATGTTCCCATTTTCGCTAGTTTTGATTTTCTGCAACGTAGATTAGTGACAGGTTGTAAGTTAATGGCCCTCCTGACACATAAAAAGACGACATTTTCTCCTACCTTCAAAATGTATTTCGTTGGATTACCACTCAACAACGAGGACGAAGGTTCTAAGTATCTTTTATACATTTTTAAAATGAATTTAAAAAATAGCGAATCGAAACAAACACTGATTATCACGTTTGATGGATTTAAGCACTTAAAAAAACAGTTCCTCGCAAAAATCGTTTATCATAGTAATGGAGTCGGTTTGACAAAAAGAAGGTCAAATAGGCTATACTTTTACCCTAATGAGGAATTTAGGTTAAATCTACATAATTTTCCTTTCTATTTTCGAGCATGTTCTCATCCGAGAATAATTAGGCTATGGCATAGCATTTAAGGCTAATGTTAAAACCTGAATATACATATCTGTTTTATCCTACATTGTTCCATTTTTTTACTCGGGAACGGTCTCGCGTTCGCTTTTTTGAGAGAAATTAGTAAATCTGAATGTTGTGAATATATGCAGATGTAACGAACCTGTACAATATGTGATATGGAATAGGTTATAGGCCGAAAGCCCGCGTGCATGTCAGTTCACTATAAGCAGCACTATTCATTTGACGGCTTATTTATATATCCCTGGATCGGATTTGGTCCCAGGCCTCCGAAACCGGCTTTACTTGCGTGCCCGATTAGATATCCCCATTGAATTAGGAGGTGAGGAATGCCGATGAACGCGTTTTTGTATTGAAATTCATTTGCAGAACGTGTTCCAACA
>JANTFA010143197.1:6660-22002 GCA_026413405.1 Phytosciara flavipes | reverse complement strand
TTTTTATTGTAAAGTCTGGCGTGCCTGACAAGTTGAAAAGTCGAAAATTTGACTTGTCAGGCACGCTAGACTTTACAGTAAAAATTTAATTTCTCAATTGCATTCTTCATTGGGCTCAAATACCTTCAATTTGACAACCATTTGGATTTTACACGATCTTAAATGGCTGAGATATACACTAAAGCCCAAATACAAAAGTCGTAGAACAAATGTTTTTCGTGTTGGACAACGAAATGGTTTGGCATTGATTTGAAGCCGGTTCCTTATGAGGGTCGAAATGGTCGCGGGCTCTCGGTCCATAACAACGTGTATTATATTTGCATTGCTGACTGTCCGGCTCGACGCCCTATTTAGCAATAATTGTATACTACCGGCAATAAATGCCCCATAACGTAATAACGATACATCATACAGTAAAGTCAGTTACAAAAATACACAAAGTTAATTTCGTGCGATAACAATACAATGTATATGGAGAGTCGTATACATGAACGATAACTTTTGTGCACAATTATCATCATACGCAGCGACAACTAGAATATTCACCCATGTGGCGTGTCTCTTGAAATTAAGTGCATTGACGTTTGATTTAAAAGTATGAAAGAAAAATAAAATTTTCGCACAAAAACAAATCAAAAATGTGAATGTGTATCATTCTGACATTTTACCATATAGACACAGCGATTCATTGTTTCCACATACTGATAAAATGCACACACTACATCGATTTGGTTTTATTAGACCCGTGCGAAGTACGAGGATCTTATGCTTCCACTCTTACGTTTGTAACACGTCGACTGCACGCCCTGAGTGAGGGCAAACCTGCTGTGGACACCCCTAGATGACAAATCAACAATTAAAAAAATGCCTGTTCGTCTTTCTATGAACAGGATGACTTCAGTAAAACGCGCTAAAACGAAACCAATCTTGATGAGGCTTTTCTACCTCGACTTGTTAACAAAAAAGCCAGGCCAAGATGAGCAAAATCGGCCGAGGCGGTCCAGGAGATATGGTCAAATTAGTGCTATCTTCGAAGTCGAGTTGAGGTTTCTCGGCACTATTGCTGGTACAAGGTTGATAGATGAAGGGTATTGACTACACCAATCCAGGCAAACAAGTTTTTCAAAATCGGATCACGGGTTCGGAAGTTAGAGCCCATAGAGTGAGTCAAATTCGAGCAACTCGACCGTAGAGCTTTTTCCCTATAACTCGAGTAAATTCCATCCGATTTTCGTAAACTTTTTTTTGTTGCAATAACACAATGAAATCTGACCCGAATTTTTTAACCTCAACATTTACATAAGTGAAAAGCTCATGACTTGCCTCATACAGCCGTTTCACGCTCTTTGAGAGACAATCATTCGTCCTCCTGTTCGTCCTGCTTATTCGTCCTCCTCTCCTTGGTCCTCTATTTCATATTACTGGCAAACGGTTAAGCACGGTACAATATAAAATGCAACATAACACGCGAGCAATGTACGTCACGTCGATCCTTACATGAAACTTAAATTCAACCGGTCAGCGATATTTTGATATGGAGTGTCGATCGATTCCTTGGATTCCTCGCCCACTTGGATTTCAGTGTTTTTGTTGTCTCACTTGATTTTGATGAATTTTATTTGGAGTTCAATTCTCAAATTAGACTCTGAACGAATCTTTTGAAATTGTTGTAAGCAATTTCAACAAGGGATGAGTATAAAATGGAATGATTTAAAGATGCAATGTTGCAGAGTGGCCGTGCACTACTCGTACGGGTCCCCTATTATCTTGATTTTTTTTACATTGAAATGTGTACCTACTGTACATTAAATATTGAAAAAATGCATTAATGATTGCAGTTTGCTGCACACCACAAACCTAGACGCAATCAGTATACTTTGCTTATATAATGATACGATGGTGTTAATGTACAATTTTTATTTTGTACACATTAAGGTTATTTTAGGTCAATGAACTTATTATGTCAAAAATATCTGCGGATAAAATCGCAGCTTACATAGGCGTTGCTATTTGTATAATAAAATGTTATGCCTATTATCAACAAATCACATCTCTCCAGTAATTTCAGCGGATCAAATAAAAATTAATGCTTTATGCAATTCAGTGAGTGCAATTCGATAGTTGCGCCGATTGTGTGCAATGTCTTTTCAACCAGTGCTTTATTTCATTCAAAAATTGTAGTGCGAAAAACATTTATCGCACCCAAAAACGAGTGTGAAAACTTTTTTGGTATCCAAAATGCATTTACCAGTCATAGATGGGACAAAAGTTAGCTACGCTACAAATTTCTTCAATTATAAGCAAGAAATGTACTGTATCGGCTACATTTTGAAGCAACAAAGCCACTGTTTTTCTCCACGAAAGGAGAGTTCATACTTTCACGACTATTAGTTGCCGAAGTTATAAATCGAGAAGTATGACTTGTAGAGTCGAAGAAGTGGACCGTTTCACCAAATCTGAACCAAGTTCAGTAACCTTTTTTTACACAAAATACTGTTCTGACTCAAAACCACTGAGAAAAAGGGTAAAATTCGAAATCCCGATTTTTTGGCCATTGGATCTAAATCAAACGATGCGTCTTCTCAATACCTTTCGGTTACTGAATCTGATTCTGATTTGGTGAAACCTATATACACAACTGTGACTACTTGACCAACTTCTAGACGGTTCAGGTCCCTCGATTGACTGAATGTCGCAATTGATTTTTGTTGTTTTATTAATTTATTAGTGTCATGAGTTATGAATTCTACTTAAATTTTAACTACGAACTGATTTCATTTTGAGTGGGTGTAGCTCATTCAATGAGACTTCACCACACTTTTACCTAATGCTCAAAACTTCTCTTAATAGAGAATGTGAATGTGAACTTCAAGGCTACAGGGTAAGCGTCGATGCGGTGTGGCGTAACAGTTGTGTACCGCTGGAGTGGGAGGCGATCTGGTTCGTCACTTAAGTGGTCCAATCACAGAGTCTTGCAATTTCAGGATCCTGCATTGGCTGACCACAAATGCAGCACATACTGTTTGGTACCCTTCCAAGATTAAGTGATGAAACGGGTTGGAACAAAGGGTGACAAGACCGCGATCAGAAATGATGCTCCAATCTGAAAAATCTAAATGTATGCCAATCTAATCTCATTCAGGAATTTAATTTCTTGTCAAAATTTATTTTCTAATACATTCACTTGAGCTATAGCGTCATAAAACGATGACACAAATATTCTGTTGTTAACATATCTTGAGATGATCATGCAGTTGCACCAGAAATTTGATTCTTCGTCGAATAAGCACAAAGAAGCGTCGAACGAGCACAAAAAGCGTTACTGTATATATATGAATATAAAATGCAATTATTAGAAGTGTCAACAGTAGACTACAACAGTACACACCATTTAAATAAACTCTCAGCTATTTCGAAAACATTATGGCTGATTCTTTGTTAGTCTTGGGACACTTCTAGGAATTTTACCAAATTCTATAGAATTTCTATTGAATTGGATATACTAGATCAGGGTCGACAATAAACCATATTTCGACTTGCTTCGGCTTTAGCGACTACGAACACGCACGGAATTTTGAAAACCGACATATTTTCTGTTTTGTATTTTACTGTTTTTTTTATGAATTTTGCCAGCGTTTTTTATATGAAAATAATCGAAAAACCAAGCAAAACACAGAAACAGGAATTGTGTCGGTTTTCAAATTCCGTCACTGTACAAACAATTCTCTTTAAAATATCAAAAAGGTCACTGGTTATGCATAAAATGACCCATCAGTTCAACATTATTTGACATCTTGTGAGGCACGCAGTGTGAGACATGTAGTGTCTTTCTTCATGTCCTTTCGAACTAAATGTCCTTAATTTATTACTGATCATGCAGACTGTTACCCACATACGACGAAACAGTATCTGTGATGTAAGCTTGGGTGGTAAATTAGCTAGATTCGATTGAATTCGGTCTGATGCTTTGAGTTGTACGGGTGTTTTGTTCCCATGTTAGAGTGCTCCATCCCTGAACTAACATAAATTTTGTTTAGATGATTCGTTACGCTATGGCGTAGCACTCTTTTCTCACTGAGTCAGAAGTTAGAACAGAACCCATAGAGTGAGCCTAAGTTAAGCTACTCGGCCGTACAGTGAAGGTAGAATTTTTTTGCCGAGTAAACTTCACTTGATATATTGAAAGCAAATAGATGGGGTGAATACACCACTCGTACGGGTCTAAATAGAATCGAGTGAGATGATCTTCTTTCGTCAGAATTTGTACTTCCTCCTTAAATGAGGTAGAGTTTAATCAAAACAATTAAACAACTGACAAACACTGGCTAACAAATTGGCCAACAATTGCTTAAATCATCGTAATCGTACAGAAAATCAGATTTGAATTAACGATAAAACTGTTACTGTTTTTGTACACCAATCCATCACTGTCGTCTGTAGCAATTTGTCAAGATCTAAATTTTTTGTTGCCAACCAGTTCGGATCCGTGAGGTAATAATATACTGATGCTAGAAGGGAGAACTAGATTTTTTAGTTTTAGCATTCCCTGACTATAGTCACGTTTATCGAACAAAAATCCAATGCATAAAAATCTTGAATAGCTAAGCAAAATCGACAATTTTCAACAACTCAACACAGTCTTTGATTCGATTTTTGTGTTTACAGCAACGGTGGTTCTTTAATCAAAATTTAGCGAAAGCAATCAACAATTCTTCTCGATACGAATATGCCAACGTCAGCAATGTTAAATTTAATAATCTTCGATTATATTGAGCTCTAACACAATTCATTACGTTCGAACTGCTAAATCTACAATCAATCGCTGAAATTTTTGTTCAAACATATAAAACATCCTCCGATTTGTATCTTGACAAATTGGGTACAGTGTTTCTGTTTCAATATCCTATGGGACAAAAATGGTGAAAATGGCATGCATGGCTCTTACTTTCTTTGTGTAAAATTTGTTGATCGCAGCAATTTCCTTAATTTGTTCCATAAAAACATTGGCCCATTATTGCACATATAAGGCAACCGGAAGATGTATAATGTTTTGTGGTGCTACGAAATTATGCTTCTTACGTAAATTTGCTGTGCAATTTCCTATTTGATTTACTAACTGTGCGAATGGAATAAGAAATGAGTGAAAACGTACACTCCTTCATGAGACTATTTTCCATTTTATTATTTCCATAAAGTAGCTGATGCTCTCAAAAAAAGCATTAGAAAAACACAGGGTGACGTTTAGTTATCAACACTAGGCCAGTTATAACACTAAGCCACAAAAGTTATTCACTGACGACTCAGCGACGACCGTGACCGCGCTGAGACAGATAGAAATACAGACAGATGTTTCTAACCAGTAGCTACCACGATTGCATCACCAGACAGATGAAAATATTACATGCCGACCGAAAGTGCGATAGTGTGATAGCTTAGTTCATATCACGAATGCGCAAAAAAGTAACACTCCGACCACATCCTTTAGCATCATAGAAATTTGCATCCGGTGTATTTGAGAGTGGTGTCGTGAGCAGAATTTTTCGTTTCTACTAAAGCCGTTGTGCAACAATTATCGTTGCTATATGAACGTTTTCGTATTCCGAAAAGAAATGTAATAATTATCGAAACAGTAATATCGTGTCGAATGATAAGAAAGTTTAATGTTTCAATTGTAAATGCAAGTCGTTTGTTCTTTATACGAGGAGGTGTGGGAAACGTTGTACTTAGTCTTAGCTCAAGGGTAATACGAATTGATGAGTGAACCACATGATCAAGGAGCAATCCTTAGGGTTGAATTCAGATATATTTTACACGGAATTCATTGTGAATGGGTTGCGATAATGCGTCACTCATGTCAACTACCAATATTTTGACGTTTGGTGCCCTGAGGAACGTTACTTTTGACTCAGAAGTTTTGAGCTATGCATTAAAAGAATCACCCACAGAATTTGCCTCCAGCGATATTGATGGCGTAGATCGATTTTAGATCGATGGCCAGTACTCTTCCACTGTGCCAATCCGTCCGTTTTCAAGTGATGGTGTGGAAAAATAGGCCAATCACACAATGTTCACATTTGTTTTTTTCTTGCCCAAACTTGCACACTGAGGGAAATAAAGTCAAATGCATTGTCAAGCCCCATTTAGTGGAGTATATTGGGGAGGGGTCGACCATACTTTCGCTCTTTCCAAAGTGGGCAGCACTGAAAAAACGTCACGTCAATTATGATTGACCCATCTACCACTCTTTCGATCTGAGAGACAAGTGTAATTTTATTTCTGTTGAACTCTTAAAGAATTCCACACCTCATCCGGCCATGGCGTCAGTGGCAAAACGACAGGCAACCTCAAGAGGCTACTTATGCCGGCTACATATTCCTTGCCTTTGTCGTGAGATATATCTTTCCTTCTTCGAGAAAAACCGTGTGAGTACGTTCTACATCAATGTACATCTGGCAGGTATAACAGGCACCACCTATGGAAATGTCACTACACATTTCACATGTATAATGGTGCAGATCGTAGCACTATAGTTACAGTGTTAACAATATTCTCCGTACACATTTACATTGTCTGGCAATACATAGAAATGATGACTATAATCAATGCTTCCCGCACCTCCCCAGCAATTGTTCATGGATGAACTGGCGGTAAATGTGGTAATAAGAAATTCGCACTTCAGGTTACTTGTAATCTAATTCACAAGTCACGAGAATCGCAAGCATTTAGTAATTGTTTCTTTCGACTGAATCACGAGTCGGGACGCTTCGATGCGTCCAATGATGCTTGGTTATAAATAGTATGTATGCAATGTGTATAACGTTCGAAGACCGACTCTATAAAATGTAAACTTTCCGCAACATAGACAACAAAACCATGATCTCGTATTCAAATGAAAATGTGTGTTATGCTTACTTCCATGGAAATTAACTCAAATAACAGTTGCACCGTAGATCAAAATCCAGAATGGGAAAGAAAAAAAAACAGTGAAACAAAATATTTATAGTGCCTCGTTGTGTGCAATTCCAAGATAAGAATGTGTGTTTATAAGATTTCGCGCCAAACCGCATCAAACAAAATCATATGACCTTCCTCCTTTTATTCATATTTCGTTTAGTCGTGCTTTGACTGGGTAACCAGAAAATCAAGATTTCGTTGGGTATTTTTTTTTATTATTATTTTTCAGTTCACGTTTTGTGCAATATAAGCAAATATATGGAATGATTGAATAATATTTTTGCATAAATAAAAGTGGTATAGTATGGCATGAAAAATTAAAAGATTTTTTTGCTTCAGCGTTAGATGGAGAGACGGAAAGTGTTTTATGCGAACTGAATAAATTTTGATTCGGATGTCGAGAAAATTAATGTTTCAATCGTTTCATTTTCAATTATGCCATTTCTTGAGTCTGAGTAAAAATGTCGATTTCAGTTGGGAAGTACGAGCTGATTATAAGAATTTCAATTCGAACATGCATGTCCTGGGATATATGGTAGCTTGGGTGGGTACACAGGAAAAGGTATTTTTCGACTAAGGTATTTTCTCGAAGTTGAAAGGTAAGACGAAGCCGAGGTCGACAAGACATCGTGAGTAAGAAAATACCGGCATTCCCGATAGGTGACGCACGTGTCAGGTTCATGGACTAAATGAACCAAAAGTGAGACAACCTTCGGGCATTTCTACAGTCGTAGAAACACCGATTTTTGTAATCTAGGCTGTAACCACACCTTCCCATGCAAGCAATCATCTAATGTTCTATCAAATATGCACTTGGAAACAAAAATTCATTAGAGCGTTCTAGAAGACTGCTTTATGCGATGATGCAATGTGATGTAAATAGACGACTTAAATAAAATCAGATAGTCAATGCTTAGTACATACGCTTCAATAATGCGTTCGGTATAATTATGTGCTGCTGTAGCCGAATGTCGATGATCAGAATGCTCTTGAAGTCGGGGGTTGGAAGCCTGGTGTTTGAAGTATTTAAAATATAATAGCATGCGAAAAAGAGGAAGTTTTTCGGGCACTAGTGCGGGAAATACTTTTATCACCCGACAACAAGCGTATCGAAGATGTCAATGAAAAAGTGAAGATTATGGTCCGGAATCGCAAAAAAATTATTTACAAAAAGAGGAAAAAATCGGCAACTGTAAGGACATTCCCAAGTCCTATTGCAGTCACCCATGTAAATATATTAGTAGGTTAAATTAATATCTCACCAAAGTGGTTTCCCAGCATAATACAGTGCTGTTCCATACAATATCAGCCGACCATTCCAAACAAAGTGGTGGTGAAATACAAATGACAAAGTTTGAGATAGAATTGAAATTTGGAGAGTGACTTTAGAAGGCAATAATTGTAACTACAGTCAAATTCGATAGACCCAGTTTTAGCGACGATTTTTCGTATAGAACTTCCAACTTTTGGTTTCAGTATCCACAACGTATCAGGTTGAATGACTTGACTGACGATTGGCACGATATGCCGAAATGTTGAGGCCTCACAATATATATGTTTGAGAACACAACTGTTCTGGCTGAGTTCATTCTGAGCGTCATTCAATGACAACCATCAGTTATGTTAACCGATCGATTTTTCGAAATCGGCGTGACCCTTAGCGTTGGGTTTAAAAGACATATGAGACCATTGGTTTCTTCAGAAGACCTTTAGATAATGAGCCAGAGAATGACTTTCTTTAGTTTAAACAAATCGGCTGAATGGAATATTTAAAGTTAGAACACAGAGATAGAAAAATGTCGGCGTAGGCGCTATAACTTTTAACTTTTGCATCCATCCGATTTGTTTAAACTAAACAAATTCATTCTTTGGCTTATTGTCTAGAAGTCTAGAAGTCTTCTGATGAAACCAATGGTCTAGTGTGTCGTTTAGACCCAACGCCGAGAGTCACGACGATTTCTAAAAATCGATCGGCTAACATAACTGACAAAGTCAAAGTTTAGTGATAGATAAAACCAGTAAAGGAAAAATCCTACTTTGATTTAGTAAATGACACTGAGAGTGAAGTACGTTGTTGGTTTCCCGTGATGCATAACTGCACAACCCGATATGATATTATTGCTCTACGACTATTGAGTGCCTGCGACTTACAAATTTCACATATTTGGTAAACATTTTTGTGTGGACAGATGTTTTGCCACGTATGTTATAAAACGGTGGAAAGCGCGGTTGTTCCAAATTGAGAGACTTCTGGAACGACATGCCTATCAGCAAGAGTTTTGTTTCAACTACTTCATTAGTTGAGTTATGTATCTGGGTAGCCATTCAAAATCTAGTATTTCGAAAGGAAAAACCGCAACACAAAAAATGTATTCCGATTTGATACAAAATTGAGTCAGAATCAAAAGTGAAGCCATAACGTGAGCCACATTATTAACGGGAAATCATTTGTAAAACGACGGCAGAGTAATTACTAACATTTCGATAATAATAATCGGAAATTTGGCAGACATCAACCGAATTATCATGAAAATTTGTGTATCAAAAAGCAATTTTCCATTTCCAATTCTCTAGTAATTGCACACCAGCAGCTATTAACAGTGACAGTGGTGGTGTTTTTTATGCAGTGCTCTCCGCTATACTCTGCAAGTATATATCCAGGTATGAAAAAACGCATGTGTCCCCAGCGTGTTACCCACAACTGAATCACAATCCCAAATCCTATAACTAAAAAACTGTGAACAAGTGACAAAAGCACCTTAAATAACTTGTCCGATGTATTGAAACCGAATTTCGTTGCCCAGATCCCAAAAAAATGGTGTGACCCACAGAGATACGCTTGTGGATTCAGAATTATAATATTCAGACAACACCATTTTAAAAACTTGTCTGCATTCTTCCGAGCATTATATGAAAAATAAAATACGAAAAAAAATATTGTCAGAGAGACATCACACATTTTCATATGGCATACCAGTTTTGCAATGTATACATGGCGTTTTTTTGTTGTTGCTGGTTGTGTTGTACACATTAGACACAAAATCCTGTTTGCAGAGAGTGACAACAATAATTAGAATAAAATAAAAATCAAAATAAAGGGAACATTTCGTAAATGAACCAAAGCGCAACGACGACGACGAGCATGTTGTGGTAAAACGATTAATATTAACAATTTACCGGTATGTTTGGTTCGCATTTTGCATAAATAATTTGAGATAATTAATTTAATTTTATTCAAAGATAATAACCAGATAATGTAAATGACATTGTTACAATCTGCACACTGCCCATCCATATCATCACTAGCATCTCATCATCAAGCAGTTTCTACTGAAATGATCGTTTTCTCAGCATACTTACAAGAAAAGCATTTCATAATTTTCATGCTTCTTCAACGCAAGGCATCCAGTGAACGGCGGTATATTTATTATTTATGTCGTCGTCGTCGAGACAACGAGAGCCGGAGATATTTCAGTCTCGAAAAACTACATCAACCCCATTTATAATAGTAAGCATAAAGTGGTTACAGTGGGAAACCGTAAAGATTGACCCGTACGAGTAGTGTATTCGACCAAAAAGCCTTCAATCTTGACACGACACTGCAACACTTTATTTTTGAGTTTTTCCATTTGAATACATCTCTCAAGTACAAGTACGTCATCATCATCATCATCATCGGCGGTCTTACTCTTCATGAGAGCTTCCACGTAATCTTCGGTCTTTTATTCCTTCGGGCTCCCTATGTATTCAAGTCTGATGCGCTCTTATTGCACCTCTATGGTTCGGCCGAGTAGCTCGACTTAGGCTCTCATTTCACCCGTGATCCAATTTTGACAAACTTTTGTTTTCTGGATTGGGGTGGTCATCATTTTCATCATTTTTCAACTTCGTACCGCCGGAAATATATGGGCAAGTTCAGGGTTAGTTGCGTTACGTTGTAACTGGTGCAGGCGAAACAATAATAGTTACAGCTTTGAGATGTTCTACAACTTTCCTTAGGTCGCTGACGAGAACACAATTGTAGAACATCTCAAAGCCGTAGCTATTATAGTTTCGCCTGCACCAGCTACAATATAACGCAACTAACGCTGGACAAGCCCATATGCACCCACATGATTTTCAATATGTTTGACCCTCCCTCCTTGGTCCATATATCTCTTATACCTACGATCGAGCGGTGACGCACTTCTTTGGACTAAATCGCTTGAGACAAAATAGCATTTACCATTCTCTGATTCACAGATAAAATTTTCTTTATTTAGTTGACATACGATCTAGATCTGCTTCGACCACCTAGACTTAGCTACTTCGGTTTAGAATTCCGGCCCAAGAAGTGCGTCACCTATCGTCTACAATTTACTTGCCTCCGAGGTGCCACTCACTGAGAAGAGTTGCAAAAAGTTGCGCATGAAAAAAATGTTGCAAAAGAGGTGCACGTGAAAATGAAGATTTGCCATTTGCAGAAGAGTTATATATACGAAAGTTGCAAATCCAGTGCGTTACCCCTTGCTTGCCTCGTTTCGTTCCCTCCATCCCCTCCTTCATCCTCCTTTTATAGTGTGGACGTCATTGTTGCACGAGTCTTTAGTCCTCCAAAATGGCACTAATGCCACCATACCTCTGGATCCCAGCCGACCGGTCTTGCTCATTTTCGTACTTCGGTTGGCATTTGTGATTAAAGAAAGTCTCTCCGAAATTGGTTTCGTTTTAATCAAGTCATACAGGTTGGACGGTTGGCTGATTTGGCATTTTTAGTTAGAGGGCTGTCCATAAAAGACGTCCACGGTTTTTCAAGATTTTCAAAACCCCACTTTCCCCTCTGCGTCCACCATTTTCCAACATGACGTGTCCACGTTGGCCAGTCCCTAGCCATAAAAGGTTTGTCTTTGTTCAAGGATTCGAATTCGACGTGTGTTACAAACGTAAGAGTTGAGACATTAGACTCTGGTACTTCGTACGATTCTAAAGGCAAATCGATTTTTGGTAATTTTAAGCGAAATTTTATTCGCTGTTTGAACCAATTAAGCTGCACTCTTTATAATTATGCAAACAAAATTTCATCTACTAATTTTGAGGGGGTGGGGAGACGATATGATGGTGGTTGATTTTCATTACATAATTAGTGGTGAATGAAAATTGAAAACTCGCACCATAAGTTCTGTGGTTTCATTAGTTGCAACGCATATAGTAACCGTCAATACCGTTCGAACGAAACTATATAATTTTCAGCTAGCTACTATCCACTGGATCTCTTCCACAGATACCAAAACCTACACTACCTTCTTCTTCACACTATATATGGATGGAACATATATTCTCAACCCCAAGAAAAAGACAAAATCGATTAATCATATAGGTGAATAATATAAATAACTGAATGAAATATGCCAAGCCATATAGTTATGATGATAGGCCGGCCTTCTTTTTAGTTGGATGTCATCTCATTATTTCCAATCTGTGGGAATCAAAACTGGATTACAAAATTTATAAAAATACATTTTTTTTTCATCCTTTTTATTATTTTTCCATTCCTTTTTCTCGTGTGGCTTGTGTGCGTTGTGTGCGAGTGTGTGCAGAACATTTCGTTGTATGAAACACACATTTTTCTTTTATTTTATTTTTACTTTTTCATCCATCCATCCATTCCATATATTATAATATGAACTGAGCACACAGCACAATATAAGCATATACCCGAAAAGCGATTGGTTTAAATGTGTATTTTCATATGAATGCGGCTAAACGGAATATATATATGCATACTGTCTACCATCATCATCTCACGTACTGGCAAAAATTCTATTTGAAAAATATTGTACCGAGGAGAGTGCATTATTTGAAAGCACACGAAGGCATAGTAAATGTGTCCAATGTGAATGTGTATAGTAAATGCGCGTTAGTCCGGTTTTTGGTGTACACTTCTTCTTTTTTTTTTTTTGGTTGGTCTTCGTTTTATTTGCTTGCTTTTTATAGTCTGAACTGGTTCGTCTAAATCCTTGTAAGAATATATAGGGTGGATCCACCGTTTTTACTATTTTTATGCATATCATCCTTAAATCCCTATCATTCTGTTTCCACTTCGCATAATTGTAGAGCCCATTACTCATCCCATTCAGTCAGACATGGTTATGTGGTTTTGCTTCGGTTTCATTTCTGGGCACCTAAACTCAGATCTTGGTATGAACCTCTGGGATTTTACCAAGATTCCAGTTCGTTCTCTTCGGGTCTAAAAAATATCAAAAAACTAAAAAAATTGTCGAGATTTTTCCATTTTCTCCTAACACTTTCATTTACAGAGCCCCGAGATCACATCTCTCTCTCAACTATACCCTTAAACTACCCGTCCAAAAAATCCGAATTCAACTCGTCTGTAACAAATATTTCAAAAGTGAAATATCATTTGTTACGGGCACGATATATTTATTATAAAATGCTTTCCATCTCGATCCGAACACTCGTTTTCACTCGTCTTGTATATTTATTCAAGTTTTAGAGAGGAATATGTTTTTTATTCCTCAAGTATATTTTGAAGGGGTTTCATTTCTAAAGTTTCTAAAGTTTTGCTTGTATGCAGTTTTTCATAAGTGTGTTGTTCAGTCTTTACTTCAGAACATTCGAATGATGATGCAGTGGTGGTGCATAATCTTTCGAATTCGGTCAAAGTTCTTTACAAATCGAATGAAATCCTACACTACCTACGACGGCAGAAATATAGGAAGTCACAATCATAGCTTCTAATTTCAGTGCCAACTATAAAAGGAAAGGTCCTTCGGTGGCCGACATGCCTATAACACTTCAACTTTTAAAAAGAAGTTTCACTCGATTCATGCAATGTCTGACATGAGTAAAATAAGTGAAGAAATGAATAGACCTCTCTCAGCTCCTCGTTACAATGAAAATTTTCTGTTGGAAAATAATTTTCATTTTCAGAAAAACGTTTTTGAGCGAATTCGAAGAAAATTCCCACAGAATAACCAAGAAAAACTTCAGTTTTGTCGAAGAAAATTTTTAGCTCTCCCAAAAAATTTCTCGTTTTTCTAGGGCAATCCGCTTACTACAAAGGCAATTCCCAATTCAAAAGGAAATCCTCAGAGGATCACGTTTTTTGTAAATCCTTTGTCAATGAAATTTACGAATATCTGTCCCTCTAGGATCATTCGAACAGTTTTTCACGTTAATTCTCGGAATTTCACAAAACTCAATAGAATTCTACAGAAAAATAAAAGAATTTAGTTGGCTGCTGGAATTAAGAACAAACTTCTTGTTTTTATGAGTGTACCAGCTGAAAAACCGCTCGAGAAAATATCGCCTTAAATTTGGTCGACAATAAATGTATTTTAATGTCAGATTTTCAAAGCGCATTGCACAAGATTTGTGTGAAAGCTCAACTTGACGAAATTTAATTTATTCTTTGTCAAGTTTAGCTTTTACATGGATTTTCCATTTCCATTTTGTGACATTCGTTTATAACGTACGGCAACATTACAATGTCCAACTGATTTCACTATTTCTCCCTGTTATTTTTAATAGTAGCCCAAACACAGTGAGGGTGACAAACAACTTTTCATGCAGATAAGAACCAAGTTACGGAGAAAATTCTGTAATTTTGTTTCAAAAGACATGAAAATGAAAATTCTAAAGCTCGAAAGATGTTAGTTTACATTACATTACATGAGGGAAATAGCCTTATGACAAACGAAAGGTCACTTGTGCAACAAGCTTCAGTAAACAGTTACCGAAGCAGGCTGTTCAAAAGCACACAAGTGAGCTTTCGTTCGTCATGAAACGGTTACCGAATTAATGAATCAATCAAGTAGAGTAGAAGCGAGGGAGTAGAATAATGAATAAAGTATTACTTCACTTCACTTAACAGCCGTTTTTAACCCAGGCGGGTTTTGACTGACTCCACAACAGCATTACGCCATTTCTGGCGATCCTCAGCAGCAACTTTCCAATTACGAATTCCCAGCTCTCGTATAGGTCTCCCTCGACACAGTCAATCCATCTTTTCTTCGGTCGCCCTCTGGGTCGTGAACCATCCATTTGGCTCCAATAGTTATTTTCGCGACTAGTACCAGAAAGCAGAAAGTTAAACTTTTCATCATCTCTATTTGGCACTAGATGTGTATCAATTACTCAACACTGTGCGTCTGGTGAGATAAATTAGACAGTATTTCATTTTGATATTTTTTGATGTTCCATCGTGGAGTAATAGTACATTGCTATTACCAGAGAATTAATTTGTTATCTCGTATCCAGTTGAGTAAAAGTATCCGGAGGCTTCAGACCGACCTTGATGCGGAAAAACAAAATATTTCCCTTGCGAAGTATACTATTTCATCGCATTCGCTCAATGTTGTGACGTCATCACTAGAGGTCTAAATCATA
>JANTFA010143186.1:0-11972 GCA_026413405.1 Phytosciara flavipes | reverse complement strand
TATTTTAAATCGTGTGTAAATTTATCTTGAAACCACTCTACGTAAACGTCAACCTCTAGTATAACATTTAGTGAACTAAATCCATGCCCTATTGGTAAAGATATAAATTTCCAGATGACGTAATGTGTATGTGAATCGAACCACCAGCCACAACAAATATGTATCAGTTTTGATGTACAATAAAGTAGTATGGGGAAATTAACATAGCCAAACCATTAGCGATAAGTCAATGTCGACATTTCTGTCATATAGTGTGAGAATTCAAGGAAAACGATTTTAATAGAGGTAGGCTGTATCATCGAAGCTCTTACGGCAATTGGGTTTCTAAAAGTGAATAGGACATACAAACCAACTGTTACTGGACCAGGTGGAATTACCATGGAATTACGTCAAACGAGGAACCGATTCTGGTTTAGCAATAAAATATAATAATTATTACGTCTCTGCGGGAAAATTTGTTTATCTTCGAGGAGAAAGTTATAATCCTCCTCGAGGATAAACACATTTTCCTGCAGACACGTACTAGTTTTTATGCACCGAAGCAAAAAATCAACAAAACAAATTTTGACACAGCACAGTAATGTATCGCATATTGCCCTAGACGCACACTGAGATGTATAAAATACATTTTTTCCTCGAATCCGACAACCAGTGCAGAGGAGAGGATTCAATTTAGTATTATATTTCTCATTGAACTTTTACACGTGTGACATGATGAATTATCGACAATATTATCGAAAAAAATCAGTCAAGAGAGAGATAGAGAGAGGAAAACAATTTCCTGTTATAGTATTCCTATTCCTATACAACGATTCGAGCAATTGTTGTTGTTGCTTTAAACTGAAAAGCTCAGACACCGATCGCTCGAACTCTTTAATCGTTTAGCACCACATTGGCAACATTAGTGATCCGAACTTCAGTAGAAAGACACATGTCGTGTGATCACAGCATACTATTTTACTTTGCTGATACTTCAATTTCGCAAATGTTAAAACCTCTGACGACTAAATTGCGAACTGCCTGGAATGAAGGATTAGGATATTCTGAGCGGGACGAACCTTGTACCTTGGATTCAATTGGGCCTGTTGTACCCACTCATCAATTTCCATGTAATCCAATCAAGCATTTTTCGCCTTGAACCGTCATGACGTCACTGGAGTGTGTAGCACCTAGACCATAGACCATGTCGAAAGTTACACTAGAACATCAATAACGTGGATGGTAGTTGGGTAGTTCTAAACATAAGACCACGAATCCCGAATTAGTGGAACCACCATAATATTCGTTTTCTTGTAGGAGGATTGCATGGCAACATCCTAAAACCGATAGCTCTTGAACTAGATAGAGAGAACGGATTTTTTTCGTACAAAGGACACTTTTTATTCGAATGAAGCCATTGACTTACATTCCGAACTTCAAAGAAATCTATCTAGGGGTAAACACGACTCCTGTCTGTACGAAAGAAAAGTTGCACATGTCCCCCTCCTGCATTTAACTATCAGATTTCGCATGGTTGTGCTGTAAGTATTATTGCCAATAAAATGAAACCTTCAATGTCATTTTCAAATAATATCGATATGTGCTGGCTAATCAGTGATTAGTCATTCTGTTAATCATGTTAATGACTGGTCAATCAGCTAAGTGTTTTACACCTTAATGAATTTTTCAATTATTAATTACTTGTTCTACCGATGCTGACTTGTGGCTGTCTTGTTGTTCAGCTATGGCCCATTGGTCGTTCAACTATGTGAAATAAGATGATAAGCACTCTGAGTTTCAAATACAGGCATTCAGGTCAGGTCAATAACAAACGATTCGCAGATCGTTTCGTAATCTACTAAACTGTAGTACGAGTTATTTGTTAGCCGATTATCCAAATAAATTAGACTTTGAGAGTCGATGAAGCAATATGGGTATCATGGGGGTCAAGCTGCTTTTGGTTTTCTTTACGTTCGTTTTGTCACAATCCGAAATGATCAAATGGAATAACCAAGAAACCTCGCTTCTAAATGCCATCCTTAAGGACTACGACAAAAGAGTTCGCCCAGTGACAAATTATCATACGCCTGTGATGGTTGGTTTTGCCATAGAACTGCAGCAAATTTTACAGGTCGACGAAAAACATCAAGTGATTACGATAAACGTTCTTCGTTCCATTAATTGGAACGACGAATTTTTGCAGTGGACGCCCGAAATCTATGGAAACATTACCCAAGTACACGAAAATTATTGAAAATTCTCCAGATTCTTTTAACACTAAGCTCTTTAGTTTTGTCTACGACGTAGTATAGTCTGGACTCCAGATATTCAGCGTTCCAACTCCGCATCATTCGATAATGGCGAAGGAGCTAGCCATAGAAGTACGAAAATTACCGTCTTCAATAACGGTTTTGCTGTGAATGCAATGCCAGTTATCCTGAAATCCACATGCAGGATCGATGTAACGTGGTTCCCGTTTGATGAACAAAAATGTTCTTTGGTTGGCAGTTGGACCTTATCTTCGAAGTATCTTCAATTGAATGAAGAAAGACGCGAATCTATTGGAATGGTAGGTTTCCCTAATTCTTTTTTTTTAATTTTGTGACTTTCGACGGCGCCTCAGAAACTGAATCTAACGCTGAAACTATATTGACCTATTGTGAGTTTTATACGAGGAGTACATTCAGCATTTGTGTTTCAATTTAAAAGTTTTCCTCAACTTCATGATTCCTACCAAACTTCGCCGATCCTTACAAAACAGTTTCCAATTATACTTTCAGATGGTACACAACGGAGAATGGAGTTTGCAAGGACTAATTTCCAATATCAGTTTTGAAACCTATTCGTGCTGCCCTGACGATCCATACATTCGCATCAATTACACCATTCATTTGAAAAGACGCCCATTTTACTACTTTTTCAATTTACTTGTTCCGTGCGGCCTCATTGGATTCCTTGCTACTTTGAGTTTCACCTTGCCGCCTGAATCTGGAGAAAAATTGACTCTTGGTGCCACAACACTTTTCTCTCTCATTGCATTTCTCTATATGATCAGCGGGTCAATGCCCGCCAATTCAGATACCGTTCCACTTCTGGGTATACGGCGATCATTTTTATCACATTCCAATGTCATGATCTAATGCTCCTACTGTTATCCAGGAACCTACTTTAACTGTGTCATGTTCACAATTGCTTTGTCAGTTGTTTCGACCATTGTCGTCAATGTTAAAGCGAAAGCTGTTAATCCTAAACAAGTGACAGGATTTTCAAAGAAATTATTTCTCCGATTTTCCGACTTTTACGTATGGATATTCCTTCTAAAGTTGTTGCTGAACAAGATAAAGTTCTGGCGCAACATTGGAGCATTGTCGCAGCTGTAGTGGATAGAATGTGTTTGGTGTTGTCTTTCATATTTACTTTCATCTCAGTTATCATTTTTCTAATTTATGCTTATTAACACCTTCCTTCAAACTTGCATCTACATTTACATTCAAATAATTGAAATAAATATTTTGAACGATTCGAGCCTTGTTTAGTCTTTTTTTTTGCTCAAATTTCGGCTGCAACTATCCGGATACACATTGGATATGCGGCTCAGTAGTTGACTATTTCTTTAAGTGGATCACAAATCTACTTTATCTCAATGGATATTCTTTTTACTCAACTTATCGATCAACCTGACGTAATTGGCAAACATAGCTTGCATGGTACGGTGTGCACTGAGCATTTTCAATTCAATTCATTCATTCTTCAAATCATGCAAGGTCACCCTTATAACAATAAAATTGCGCACGATCTCGGTTATAATTTAAAGAAGAGTAAAAAAAAAGAAAAACAAAGAAACCGAATCACCTGTGGACAGGAAAAATGTAAATTGCTTTGGAATTTCCTTCATTAAGTTCCAATTTGTTCTCAGCAGCCCAGTAAGACACAGTTCACTTCTCCAATCGAAGAATTTATATCGGCCAGTGAAAAAAAAACTTATAGAGTTGAGTGTGTGCATATGTAAGTGTGTGACCATGTGCTTCACAGAATTCGGCAGGTCATTTAGAAAAAACAGCAATGGCCCCAGTATTGATCCTGGTGGAACACCTTTCTGAAGCGGCAGAAAACTAGATAGTACACCATCAAACTCCACTGCTTGTTTCCGATTTCTTAGGTAGCTAGCAACCAAATTTACTGCTGTTTCATTGAGGTAAAACTGTGTGCGAAGCTTCTCACAAAGTGAGAAATGATCCACAGAATCGAATGCCTTTGAGAAATCCAACAGCATCAAAATCGCAATCAACTTTTTGTCCAGTGAACGATACACATCATAAATTATCCTTAGCAAAACACTCGTGGTACTGTGGCCAGCCTTGAAGCCAGATTGTCCAGGCGTCATAAATCCACATGGGTTTATGATTTCCGAAAAAAACCGGTATTAGGTGAATGGATCGATAGTCCGGAACATTGAAAAATCTAGACTTGCGTCTTGTGCTCTGGGAGGATTTTCGACACTTTCCAAGCGGCAGCAAAAGGAAAAACAAACAACGAAAGAGTGACATTTATTTTTTGTGATTTTGTTGGTAGTCTGCGTAAAGGATTTACTGCTACGTTAAATTCATTGTTTTGAATGCATTGAGTAGTAGAGAGAAGGGTACATTGTTACCAGCCAACTGCGAAACCAGTGATCATTTTTAAGCAAAACAGATTCATTCTGGACCGAAATATTATATTATCGAAGTTTGCCTTTCCACTTAGTGGAATTTTCGGAACAGCCTGATAGAATTGTTAATATAAATTAAGTGGAATTGTTGGGACAAATTTTATCTCCTCGCTTTAGCATAAAATGTAGCACTGAGAACCAGAAAATATTGGTCCAATTTGGGGTACCTAAGTTGTGCAATTAAAAATAGTTTAGAGGTTAATTACGAATGATACGGTATCCAATTTACTCTCAAAATTTCTAATGACAAACGCACATTGTTTTGCGTTCGCTGCGTTTAATGGGTCAGGTTTTTCTATAAAAAGATCCAGACTTCGTTTCAAAACGAGACAAACTAGCTCATTGTTATCACATGCATTATAATCAAAACGAATGAACTGAATATGGTATATATAAGCAAGACATTTCGTTGACTAAGTTTGACATTAATAAGTTTGTAAATTTTGAAAGAAATCGAAAATGTTCAGTTCAAAATCGATCATTTTGTTTTTCGTTGTTGCTGCTGTCTTTTGTGGTACTGTCACATCGAACCCATGCAGAAACGATGGCGGATGGGGGTGCTTCGAAGGATATTGTTGCACGAGTTGTAGAATTCCCCTTGTTCATTCATTTGGCCAAGGTACTGGATATTGCTGGGCTAGCGCTTCTAACTCACATCTCTATGGTGACTACATGCAATGTTCAGACAATACTCAATGTTCATACGCTAATGACCGCTGTGCTGCTGTTTGTAAACCATAGTGAACATGTAAATTTAACATAATTTTGACATAAAATATTATTTTTGCTGCAAATTTTTATCGGTTTTTGTTTTCTTGTTTATTCATATTAGAAGTGATTGTCGCAAATTCGTATCATTACTGTATCATCATTCTGTTTGTCACCGTACACACAATAATGCTCTTCAAAATATTGGGACGACTAAAAGTTCTTGTAGTGCACCTTATTTTGTGACTACTATGTCACTGGCTCTTCGAAGTTCAAAGAAAGTCCTTGGGTCGATCTAGGATAATAATGTTTCTAGTGTCAAACTAACTGATATTTGCTGCAATGACTATCGTAACTTCGCTCATTTTTGTGGTGGTCATTTGTGGCAACCTTACTACGTTGTGGCTAACTTGTAATAAGACTAGTGTCAAGGTACAGAAGCGGTCAATGTTCGTCGAGGACAGTAGTATACGTGACATCTCAGAAAAGTCCATTTTCGACCTAAAATTTGGTTGACTTCGAACGAAGCTAAAAAGAATTACCATCAACAGTCTCGAGCTCAACACTAAAGTTTTATGTTTCGTTCTTCTCCCTCTGTTCCTTGTTGCAGCAAGACAGTGATGGGTCATAAACATTCCAACGCATTTGGATCTTTACACTGACACATGCGAAAGTTGAATTTCAGACAAGTTTCGGAAGTAAGTATAGAGTGAAATAAGAACAATTAAAACGATGTCACATAGATGCATGGAAAGGTGAAGAATATGGCCCGAAATTGCGAAAACAATGAAATGAAAGAGCTCATGAAACAGAAAGCTTAAAAGAATCAGTAATTGTAGATTGTAGATCTAATACAGAAAAATATTCACGACGTAGAATGTTCTGGCATCATTGCATCTTAAATTCAACTCGTCTAAGCTCGTTACTTTGGTAGAAATTTTCTTGAGTTTCAGCAATTTCGAAATTGGGTTTGGTTAAATTGTCTGATGCATCAATGACATAGTAGATATAGACTGGCCTTTTCATATAAAACTACTGAAGCAAACATTCAAAAATTTTCTATTTTCCTTTTTACCGTCACTTGATGATCAATTTGATAAAAATTCTTCATCATATCTTCTGAAATTGGCATTGATTTTATTGGTGATTTAGGCGGAGTTACCATAAATTTGACTGCATAATCCTCCGAATATGTCTTATGTTCATGCTAGTATGAGTGCTTTGACTGTAGCAATGTTACGAATCAATTGAATGCTTTTTCACGCACGCAACATGAATTTATCCGCACTACATGAATAACTATTGAAAACAAAGTTTGGCCGTGAACTTTATCAATTTTGACGTGAGGTACTGCGTTGAACTCGTATGGATGCCTAGACTACGATAAAAATACGTTTATGGCATTTCGGGCCAAGTCGTAGTCAGATAGTAAATATGTTCCTTATAGTCTCAAAAGAATTGTTTCATGAAAGGATGATGAGGGAAAAGACCAAAGTACAAATCAAATATTATGCCATGACGCTTGAACATGAAAATTGTTGGCTAAAAATGTTGTTGAAAACAAATTTAATGTTACAAAAACATTGTCGATTCAGGTTCACCTTCACGTTCACAAAGTTTAATGATTTTGTTACATTCGATCCTCATAGAACATACCATTCAATTCCATTACTGCGTCAAACTTCTTTCAAATTATCTCAGTTCCATTACTTCTCCAGATAAAACGTCGTGGAAATCACATTATAAACCGAACACCACACACGCCTAGACGTGTCTACTAAACTAAACATTTTTTTTTTCATTTCCGATCATTTAGGCATATATGAAAACTAAATAATAGCAACGAAAATCCATCATGCAACGGTAATTCTACATAATTTTGTTCTTAACAAGTAAATTGTATGTTCCTTTTAATAATAGTAATTACGAGATTCTGAGCACTCAACCCTGTCAAAGCTACAGCTGTAAGTGTGTGCACATGTTCAACTCACAAGCAAACATACAAAATACGTCAGTAACAAGTAGGGATTGCAATACGGTTCATTTTTGTTAAAAACCGGTAAACGGTAAATACCGTTTTTTTCTCAAAAATACCGGTGACAAACCAGTAAATTTTACGTTGTCTTAGAAACAAAAAAATGCGAGTCAGAAATTGAATTTACTTCATTGTTTAAGAAGCTATGGGTATTGGGTATACAGTTTCTTTGACCTCAAGAATTCGCGAAAACACTTTGACCAAATTGCATGAAAAATAAATCTAACAGTTCCTCGATTCCAATGATTTAATGCTCTATTAAAAGCTCACAATTTTCTGAGGAAAAGTCGTTCTAGGTTTTGTTTTAGTAGCTTTATATTGTCAGTAAGAACAACTCAATAGCGTAGTGGTTAACTTCTCTGCTTTCCATTAAACGATTGAAGTTGCCGGGGGTGTGAGTTCGATTTCCAACTGTGTCAGAAAAAAGAACCGATTGTCAGACTTGTATAAAAAACATCTGCTGATTAAATTAGTTCGAGTCTGTGGTGGTTGGTGGAAAAACCTTTCACACGGTTTACCGGCAAAGATATTGTTAGGAGACGCTGGCATTCTACTCCTACTAGTTTCGGTCATATGTACATTGATGGCACGATGTAACTTAGGTTTGTCGCGCAGCTTACCACTGACACAGTAAAAACTTTCAGTATTGCAAGGATCTCAAAAAAAAACCCGCTGTGAAAGATTCCTTCTCAAATAAGCCCCCGAAAATCGATCGGCAATAGCTTGAGAAAGACGAATCGCATGTCTTCCAAACTATGGTCGTTTATAAACCCTGAGAAGTTACGAATTTTGATAGGTTTACTTTCCCAGTAATCTATAACGTCTTTAGTTTATAGCGATTTTTAGGTCCAAAAATGCCATGTCTTCGAAAGCCTTTAAAAATTTGCAACAGCGCCAGTTCGGAAAACTAATTGAATGACAAAAAACGACAGTACTTCTAGTTTCCTTTGATTTACAATTTCAATCAATAGAGTATGATTAAATGAAATTTTAGATGCGACAGCTTCAGTTGGTACAAGTCTGTTTTCTTGAGTAACTGATGGCAATGTCTACGAGCGGCAGCCTGTTGATAAAACGCGATTTTGTGTTTTACTTAAAAAACAACATCACCAACATGCTTGCAATACTGATATTTTAAAATAGGAGACTTTCAAAATGTGTGACACCCAAGGCTGTTTTGACGCCGCCAAGCAATTTTTCGCAGGAGCACGCTGTTGACACATTTTTAATTGGCTAACATGACTGACTAAACACTTGTCCAAAATATTGACACACAAAATTTGGAACTAGAAAAATGATTTTAGTGGATCTTACTGTTGCAATGAAAAACTCCATTCGTCTCTACGGTGAAATTAAATACTAAAATTAAGGAAAATCTAACGTCCAGATCTGAACTTTACAAATTATATTACTTAGGTAGGTAGAATGGTTTCAGTTTAAGGTATCGAATATTTTCTTCCTTAGAGGCAATTGAGACATCATATTTTGACAATTATCTATTCTCAATTACATAAGCTTCGTGACCCAGATGGCTACTCCAAGGCTGGAATGTCGAAGGTTCAAGCCTTCAATAAGATGCGTTATACGGATGTAAATTGTAAGTTCTGACTATCTCGCAGAAACTCGCAAAAAGTTGGAAGTATAAGAATAAAATTTCCTTCTAGTAAACAAATTTGTCGATATTGATATTGGAAAGATTGTCATAGGAAACACGCAATAAATCTTGAATTCAGTGGTTATTTTAAGTATGGACTTTTAATGGAAACACTTCTACCTAAATGTGTGCATGCTCGCAGTAAATTGTTGAGGTGACAATATTTTTGGTGCCATTGAAGCAGATCTCTAGTTGTAGGGCATCAGTAAGCCTAGGTCATAACAGTGAATGTTATTATTCGATTTTTATAGAGAATTTTCCAGACATGAGACCTGATCCACACACAAGGTGGGTTCAAAACACGTTTTGCCAAAAAAAACAGTGCCAAATTACTTATTTTTAGATCGCAGAAATTAACAATGCAATAACATCAACGAAATTATCATTTTTAATTTTTGTTTTCGACTTTACTGTCTCGTCACACAGGATGTTGATGCAAATGCTGCTAGCAACAGCAAAATAAGATCGATGAAAAACAAGTTTAATTAATTCATTGGCTTCCGTTCACAATTCCAATAAAAGATACTCGTCAATCCAAATTTTGAGTCGCCAAAAATGTGTTGAGGACAACTTTTGCAAAAGATCTTGCACAAATCCGTTTGGGCTGAAAATCACACTGCTTGTAAAGATCCCAAGGATCTCTAGGGATCAACAGTTTTTTCTCTCTAGGTATTCACTCAAGTTTTAATTTATGAATCATCTTACTCAGATGTAAGTAACTTAGCAGACGTCCAATGTTCTTATGATTTTCCTTTCGCTAAGTCTAACTCGTCTAACTGCTGGTGGTACTACATTTGTGACGAAAGGGTTGATCCAGGAATTTAAATGTATGATACGAATACGGAGTAGCAGATGTGTTTGCACCGTTTGACCACCAGTCCAAATACATTTGATACTAAATGATTGTCGGCGGGGTAGCTAAAGTGGTAAGAGCATTGCCCCGGAAAGGAGGAGATTGCGGGTTCGGCTCCCGTCGTGGCGCCAATTTTTCATTTCAAATTACATGTTCACAATCACACCCCAACACATTTCACTTACTTATTTGCTACTCTAATGGTCCGTTGCAGAAACAGCAATGTTCAAAATGTAACGTACAAAGATCAACGGCGCCGGCAGAAATTGCAAGATGATAAAACGAGCATTTTATATATACTTGGTAGCCTTGCACCTTGTATTCAAAGAAGGAACACCTCGTCACATGTGTGACTCGGATATCAAGGTTGGACAGAAAGCTTCCATAAGGTTCAGTCAGAGTAATGACAAGCGGGTAGGTGGTAGAATGATGAATATAACGACAACTTAAAGCATAATTCGTTTCATTTTCACATGCAACTTTCTCCAACTGGTTCAGTTCAAATCAATTGTCATCGTCACACGCATTCTATCACAATCAGGAGGTACCACGTATCATCTCTCCGGCTCTAGTGCAACGTAGTGTAAATTAATTTCACGTACAAAGAAAACTCCACCCGGATGTTTCGAGAACACCCAAAATATATGCCATTTTTAACCTAATATGAAAATTCAATTTAATAATCATAATCAAACAGAACAAAATGATGAGTACGTCATTCAGTTGAACCTACAGCTGCTATTTATACAGCGAACCCGGTACGTTTCTCCATCAGTGTGAGTTCATCATGCGTACATTCAACGTTCTTGTGATATTTACTGTGCTAATCGCGGCTATAAGTTTCGGCAATGCAACTTATTCTTGCTACCCATATCCAAGACAACCACCATATCCGCCTTACCGCCAAGTTCCGGCACAACATCCAGGTAAGTCAACGTTTGATCAGGAATTCAAAAGATTTAATTTTTTATCGTTTAAATTCTACCATCCTACAGCGGAACGTTGCTGCCCACAGCAATGTAGCCAGTTTTGTTGCACCAGAGGATATTTCTCTGGAACTTGCTTCCCGCAAAATAATCGTTGCCAGTGTTGTGGATAGCAATAGGCAAAACTGCACAACGCGGAAACTCGAAATGATAAAAGTAAGGTTCGTGTAGTTGTATGAGTTTCGCAGAATAAATTTGCAATAGAAAAAAGTGAAACTATCGTTTTTGTCAAGAACTGAGTGGAAAGGAAGTGCGGAAATAGATGAGACTTGGCTTACAGACAAAGCATCTCGAAAGATAAACGAAGATAAAATTTTTCTTTATTTGACGTGTCATTGAAAAATACAGCTGAATCAGAAAGAAATGACACATATCTTCGTCAGTCTGAATTTATCGTGAGTGCACTCGTCGTTCTTGTGATATTTGCACAGGCGCTAATTGTAGCTTTAAGTTTTTGTGTTGCTACTGGTTGGATGACAAGTCATCTACTAATTTCCTTAGCAATTGCTTGCGTTGGTCCCCTTTCATACGATAATTTCTCTTCAATTCCTCCAAGGGCGACGAATCAATATTACCCTGCGACGATAACTTGAGTGTAATTTTGAGCGCTGATTTTTAGAAACTTTTTTTCTTTCGACCAGAACCTTTTTCTTGTAAAGTCCTGAATCCACTGGAGCTACAGCGAAGTGCTTAGAGTTGCACTAAAGTAACACTAAAGACTAAAGAACATTTCGTTTTTAGATGAAAGATGAAACTTCGATTTTCAATTTTCATGCTACTTGTGTATGAGATCAGATTTGCATCAGTTCGTACGAATTGTTTCGTCTCATGAATTTCGGCATGACTAGTAAAGTGAACTTTTTTTCTTTCTAAAAAAAAGAAGAAGAATGATGTTCGTGGAAGAATAACTCAACAAGATGCGTTTCTTTTAACAGTAAAATCAAGCGGTAAAGGGAAAACGTTTTCCGGTTCATAGGGCATGGGGCGAAGTAGTAGTTCTTGTCAAATTCGGAGGAAATGTAATAGAACACACTCTACTTTCCATCGTT
>JANTFA010143175.1:0-11972 GCA_026413405.1 Phytosciara flavipes | reverse complement strand
GCTGTAATACAGGCAGTTATTTGACTTTTGTTGGCTTAAATTGCAATGATAAGCTAAATCATTGCGTGTTTTATTGTTACCATACAAAAACCGGAGCTACGAGAGAAAAAGAGAGACTTAGCAACGTAATTTATTGGCTGCTTTTAATTTATTTCTGACACGATCTGAAACTGTATCTTAGGCATGGGCATTACCACTGTGCAACTTCTATTATTTTATTAATTTTAAGGCATGTAGCAAGTTCGCCTGGCTATGTTTTTTCGTAGGATTTATTTGGTTTACATTTCCGTTTATGAATGCATAATATTGATAAGATGTTAATCTTTCGAGTTATTTTAATTTTGTTCAAAGACAAAAAAAAATTCTGAATTTATTGGCCGCTTCTACCGCAAAATTAATTAACTTTTGATGACTTTTTCTTTTGGTTGTATCGAAACGTGTTTGGTTTGTGAAACCTGTTGCTACGAAAGAAAGAAAAAAAAAATTAAAGGGCAGAACGGCCTTACAGCATTGACGTTGTCGTTCACGCCGCGAATCGATTGAACATATTAAATTATGAAAAAAAAAATTATTTCTCTTCAGTAACCATTTCTTCAATACTTGATCACATGTTAATGCTGCGTTCTCGCAAAATAGAATTATATCGAAAATCGAGATTTTCAGATAAGCTTAGTCATCTGTTATCGTCCATGAAGATAGATATAATAGATGAGCTACGGCTGATGTTCCCTTAAATATAGCAAAACTTCCAGTCAAACTAAAGAAGTACAAGATTTGATTTGACACACTAGTACCTAGTTTACTTTAAACAAAAGAAGTGACAGATCTAATCGTAATATGTGGGCTCATGCTCGCAGTACAGTCGAAAACTTATCGTACATTATCTATTGTCCTCGATTGTTTGGTTCTATTGTTTGGTTCTATTGTTTGGTGAATTTAGTGATTTCATCCAATAATTTAGTTACCAAATTGAATGTTGTAGTCTTCATTATGTGCATTGAACGGCTTATTCATTCTATTGTATGCGCTCTATAAAATCAGACGCTCTTCTTAAATAAATGTTTTGTGTCACTGCGAAAACTAGAAAATCTGACGTTTTTTGATCTATCTGTCAATCTGTCTATATTTTGTTCTATTGTCTCTTCAAATGTTCGTTCTATTGTTCATTTACGACTAGTTTTTTTTTATTTCATGTAGATTTAGAGCTAGTTTGAGACTTTTCTTGACGAATGTTCAGTTCGAGTCAAAGGCGAATGACTGACAAGCCATGACGTAGTACTTTTCCCTAGCGAAAACATCAGGAAGCCTAGTACGTTCTTGGTACAAAAATATTTTCCGCAACTACAGCGAATAAATATTGAAAACTATAACCAGCAAGACAAGAACTGATAGAATGTTTAACTGGTTGCAAGAGGAGCCTTTATTTTGTACATAATTTTCAGTGACTGTGGGCTTCTTATCAGGAAAATGTCTTTAGACGGAACTTAGGCAATTACGAACCTCTACACGATCATCTAGACAGAATAGACAGGACGATCAAATACAGCAAAATAGCGTCTGCCACCGTTCCGATCTGAGCAACAGTGCAATGTGATTCTATAATTTTCAGTAAATTTGAAAAAAAAAAGTTTTGCCAACATCTCAACAACTAATCACAAGTGGCTTTTTCGCACGTACAAGTTTATTGAATCATAAGAGAAAGGAAATTATAAAGTCATATGACAATCAATCCTATCTGTTCTTATGGTCTGGCCCCCTGAAACCTTAGGTACTGTCCACTTTACACCAGTGTCAGGTTTAGCATCTTCTGGTATTATGAACTCCATGATGAGGATCTACCATCTTTAGATGGAAAATACATGTCAGAAAACCGAAGATTCTTGTGGCAGAGTCAGCAAGGTTCGTGAGTTAAGAACGAAAGATCTCCGATTTGTGTCCCCTAATCATACTATCAATGTGCTGTATTGTAATCAATAAGTGTTGCAATTGAATTAAAACAGGCGTTTCGTTAGTCTGTATTCTAGAGTCTGGACTATAAAGCACTGTTGACAAGCTAACATTACCACCTGACGATTTTAATGACAGAACTCTTGTTCACCATTGCTTGCAAAGTTAAATTCCATTTGTTTAAATGTTACACGTGGTTAAGTAACTGCAATTGATTTGATTCCAGTTACTGATACAATAAATATTTTCCCCGATTATATCACACATGAATATGTGTTACAAATTGGAGGTAAAAAAAAGCTTAACTGCCTACATGTGATTACATGAAACGAATATGTAATCCAGAAGACATAGAGAAGAAAGAAAAAAAAAATCGAACCAGAGAGGTGTAATAAACCTAATGCATTGTAATCGGTAATGTATCTTGCATTGTCAAGAAAAGACAAATTACTTAATAAAACATTATTCAATTACGTTACGTAAAGTGAACCTTCAACAAGAAATTTATAATGAGAGTATCAAAATTCCATTTAAAAACTCGTTAAATTCGTATGGAAGTACGAAACACACAGTCTCAAAACGAAATTGTTTAAAAGTCCAATTTAAGCGCACTGATCAGTTCATTAGACATTTCTTACCTATGCACAGTTTATCTTTTGTAACAAAAGCCTACATAAATATTACAACACCTCGTGCATACTACACATTCATTCAACTTTTGAAAAAAAAAAACACAGAATCACCGAATGAAAAAGCAAACAAACAAATCAAATTAATCTAATCTTAACACACCAAAACCCGAAAACGAAACATTAACAAATTTATGCTTTTTTTGAAAGAAATAAAAATAAAAACAAAATGCGATTACATCACATACTGATTTCCATAGTAAATCAAATTGCGCATACGACAACGATGACATGCTCAGTTGCGTCTTTCAGTTTTCATAGCGCAATTTATATTTTCTTATTCTTATCTTTCTCACTTATGGCACACAATGTGCTTTCAAGCACACATTCTTTTCTTATTTATACAAATACCCAGGTCGGTTTTTTGATGACTCAGAGTGTTGGTATCATAGTGCGAAACATAAAGATTTTTATGTCGAATTAAACACTCAATTGTATACAATCCAGCTGAAAACGTTTCTTTGCAATTTCGGGCCATAATCATCACCTTCCGATGCATGTGTTTTGACGTCATAGGAGTGAATACCTTCGCACGTTATAGAGCCATTTCTTAAATAGACCGTCACATTTTAATAAATATTAATTCTGCATAGACCAGGCTTTGAACACTTGATACCAAGAGCATTCTGATCATGAAGCAACGACTGTAGCCATTCGGCTATAGAGGCACACAATTGTACTGCGGAAGCGTATAAAAGCAACCAATGTTTTATAAATAAAAATCTTGCCGAGCTGCGAACACTCAACACCAAGAGCATTCTGATCATGAAGCAACGACTACAGCCATTCAGCTTCTAACACATTCAAATGAATATTTGGTACTTTCTGCTTTGCATTGGGAATGTGCGTATGTTGAAGTTAGGGATCGAAAATCAAACGGCTGAAGTGAAGCGCAGAATTGGTCTAGGATGGGCAGCATATAGAAAACTCAGGCTAATCTTTAAAAGCGAAATGAAAAAGATCCTGAAACGTATAGTGTTCGATTCGTGTGTCCTTCCCGTGCTCACACATGGAACGGAAACTTAAACATTACCATCGTCCGAAAACAAATTGAGAGTTACGCAACGAGTCATGAAGCGAAGTATCATACGGTTTTCACTCATAGAGAAAAAGACAAATCAAAGGTTATGTCGTTGATGTCATGGAAAAGATAAAATCTCTAAATGGAACTGGGTGTGACACATCGAGAGAATGACAGACGAACGTTGGACGCGAACCATCATGAACTGGAAACCACCCACAAAACGAGATACGGGCAGACCACCAGAACGATGGAGAAACTCAGTCGTACAAGCAGCAGGCAAAAAATGTCAACAAGTGGCAATGGATCGTTAAAAATGTAAGGAGAAAGGATAGGCCTGCATTCAGCAGTGGCTGACGAAGAAAAAGTAGAAGATTGGAAAGGTGTGGTTATGGCCCGGATTGCAAAAATCATCGTTTCTACCACGGTATGTATGACTGTATTTTGTCGACCTCTCTTGCGAGAGAATACCTTCATAGCTTGATACAAAAATAGCTATTTTGATTGTTGATTTGTTTGTTTCATGGAGACTGCTAAAGAGAAGTTTTGCTGCCACTGCTGCACACATCATGTCACAACGCCTGCTTTTCTTAACACGAAATTAAACTTACAAAACATGAATTTCGTATACTTCACTCGGCATAGATTATCAAAATGCCAACAACATTTTGGTAGCCTGAATAAACTTTTAAACGATTTTCTTTTCGGTCTTTACTGTCTTTGGCTAGAGTTGACCTTAGGCGCTGTTGTTTATTTATATCTTACAAACAGAAGAGGTATAGAGAAAAAAAAACTGTTCCCGCAGTTACAATATCAATCTGTTTTCCTTTAACATCTTATTAATGCATGTTTCTTCAACTATGAAATTAAAACAACTTTTTCTAGTACTCAGTCTGATGTATTAGCGTATTTGAATTGATTCGAAAATGTTTTGTAATGGAATTAAATCAACAAGAACATGTAAATGTTGCACAAATGATACGTTAACGTGTAATTAGTGTTTTTTGTACATTTTTTGTTTCAAAGAAGCTGTGTGTTGTTCCGATTAAATTGATGTGGCTTTAAGGTACACATGAAGTTCAATTCGAATAACATTAATCCAGCGGAAACACTCTCACAAACACATTTATTGCACCATTGGTTATTACGACCATTTGAACATAACATTTGTGTTGTTGTTGTTGTTTCTGCATTCCATCACATTTATATTTTACTGTTTCACAGCAAGTGCTAAGTTGTCTTCAAGAAAGCGTCAATCCAACTTTCAATTTTTTCGATATCTTGCAATCCTCTTAATCTGCTTCGAATTTGACCACGATTGAGTGCGAATAGAATTGGTATAGCGGACACATTGAATGACAAAGCCAAATCCATATGCTCATCCACGTCCACCTTCAGCAGGACTACTTCCCGGGGTAACGTAGAAATTATTGACTCTACCAGCGGACTGAGAATGGTACAATTATGACACCATGCTGCTGAGAAATTGACGATCACTGGTGTGTCAGATTTCATTATTTTCTCGTTAAATTCGTCTATGCTTCGGATGGTAATTAGTCGTTCCGAATTGGTGTAATTGGGATAATTTCGATCGGATAGCGTGCGGTTTATAATTGGGACACAATTGAACCGTTTGCCAAATACTTTCAATGACTGGAACATTTTTTTTTGTTGCAGTCGTAAATGAAAAAGCGAAAATTACTTTAGAAAAGGGATGCTGGTTTGTGGTAACTACGTTTATTAGCGGACGGTTTGTGGTAACTACGTTTTTTTTAGCTTCCGAACGACGAAAAATAAATGTCAGTCTCCGGTCTTATAAAGCAAAGTTTATGCTAAAAGAATTGAAGTAAAAGAATTGAAGTAAAAGAATTGAAGTAAAAGATTTGAAACTGGTTTGTTATGCTTGCGTCTGTGACAAGTTAATATCAGACGATGCGAAGATAATCACTTTGTCGTTTGTATATACCTTTCAAAATGGGTGCATCTCTTATAGCATTAGTCATCTATTGTGTGATTGTTCCTTTCCAATGTGACTTATTCAAAAGACTCAAGACCTAAAAATCAATCGCAAGACTTTGCATTTATTAAAATAATTTCGATTAAATCTATCGAACATGGGCGTTTGTAGTAAACCAAAAAAAAGGGTTTGGTGTTTGTTTGATTCTCTGAAGCATGAAATTAATAACGAACCCCATTCTCTGCTGTTCCTTCGACATTTTTTTCTTACAAATTTTTCCTGCTTCTTTTTATTGCATTACGTAAAATTTTATTATCTGTGAGCAAATTGTGTGGAGAATTTAAAATGAAATTGGAATACATAGTTTGCCTATAAATTTCTATTGTTGCATATTATAATGTGCTTGGGTCGGTGGGCATATTGTTATGTAATTTGTAACTTCCGTGTGTATTTTATATGCGTACACAGTTTGTGATAGACACAAGACTTTATTATACGTTCGTGTACGCTGTGAAGAATACAAATAGGCATGAAATTGATGTGCTTCTTGAGTAGAAAACGTAGTTCATTTTGGAGCACATTTTTATAGTTGAACTAGTTCATCAGAAGATCCAGAAGCGAACGTCTTTGTGATCTCGATAACTACCTGTGGCTGTTACGATAACACAATTTATTGGAAATTGATTTCCTACCAACTAATTACTGAGGAAACGTCCATAAGAGATGACAAAGTTGTGTTTTGGACTTAACCTGATTCGTCCGTTTTACTTCTATATACTCAATGAAGAGTATAACCTGAAGTGAATGCACAGCAGCTCAGAAAATAGCAAACAAATTTTCAATATATTGGTGATCCTATGTAGATCAAACGTTGCGTCCGTATCAGGACGTCTGGAATTCCTAACTGAAATGCCTGACGATGAAATACTAAGTCCATGAAAAAATTTTCTTCTCTTCACTCCGTTTCAGCAGTGAGCGGAAATCAAACATGAAACATGAAATTTGTTAGTCCTTTACACTGATTAAATACTCACGTCATGCGCTTTTCATAGCTTACTCTTCCTCCAAAAAAGCGCCAATGAGTTTTGTAGAAAGTTCGGGTCTGTACAAGGAGTAATAGTGGATTAGGATTGATGATGGGGAATCATTTTTGTGATACGAGTCGCATTCACGAGTTTATATGTAGGTAGCAAGCTTTGGGAACTTCTATTTTGACAAGGGTAGAATCTGCATAGGTCACAGCCTAGTGAGCAGAGACACGGAATCAGTTCCCCAGGTGTCCAGAGTAAGGTCGGAACGAGGTCGAACTTCAGTGGCAATGAATGATATTAGAGTGAAATAGAGCGTGAAGACGAAAAAAACCAATAGAAAAATGAAGAAATCTAAGGTCCGTACGCTGGAGAACAAGTTTGTGTTTGTGAGGTTTACAGAGTCATAGGTCACTAGGTAAAAATAATAGCTTCCACAGTGAGTTGCTTAGATACACCCCAGAGAGTACACCAGAGACAGATTAAGGGTCCCACTGTCCTGGGGCATTGACCTTTGTGAAGTGATTAAGTGATGACGAGCGAAGTGAGCTAGAAAGTACAGCGATTTTTTAACTTTCAAGACGTTGTATTTCTCACTCTGAAGCGACCTAAACTGTTCCAGCGCCCTGGGGAATGTCCCGATATGTCCCGCTCATCCGCCTCTGGAGATCTTGAATCGCATCAATTGTTCCAAATTAATAATTACTTCCAGCCTTTGAACCACTTCTGGGATTGTTTTGAAGTAAAAAACCTCTTGATCCAATTGCTACCCCATGGGGAAAGTTCTTAATAAACGTGAAATGAACACTTTCCGTTGGAGGCCTAAATATTCATGTAATGACCACTTTCCGAGTGTTGCATGTACATTGTAATCACAGTTTCCCGCATGGGAATCCATTTGTGAATAAAATTAGCGCAACATCAGTAGGTATAACGGAAAGCAAAATTATGTACCCATATCGAATTACGTTATGAATTTGTCGTGTTAACAGAAATGTCGGTTAGAGCTTGTAGCAGCACATCGCTAATATGTATACCTAATCCGAAAAATGTAACTCATTGGCTCGAGCGGTAATTTGGATTAAAGTCACAATTAAATTTCACTTGATTCGTCAACCAGAACTTATTAGGTCAAAAATCTATTTCGAAATTGCAATATCAAAATTAATTCGACCGCAACATGTTACATGCGGTACTACAACACTACACACTTCCATCATTAAATTTAATATTATTAAAACGAGAAGTTATGCAAAATCACCGATCAAGTTTTCCTATAATCTAATTTGTATTTGCGAAAACACACCACTTTTTTTGCTGTTGAAATGTCGTTTCACATGTTTCTCGCTAGTTATAAATCGGATACAATCACAGCCGATCTAATATTTTTAAACGAAATTGCGGTTTGTGTATGCTATGAAATGCATTATTGGCTGCAATACTTTAAATTGGCTTTAGGAAAAATCCATACTATCAACAAGTCAATATTACAGATCAGTACCACGAACAATTTATTCCAATCTGATCATACATAAGATCCTCATTTTCCATTTCTATTGAAATAACTTGTGCCGTTAAATTTATATGATTGCGGCAATATGACCAGTGTGTGTTTGTTCTGGGTACACACATACCACAGCCGTATGTACACACAGCCCGTTACTAATAATAATAATAAAACAAAACTTACAATTTAACCATTTAACCATAAAAACTAATAAAATCCCAACCAATTACATATTTTTCCCTTCTTATCTAACAGCGATGATCGCACATCAATAAGACCCAAACAATTTATTTATATTTCTGTGCCGATCAAAATGATCCGGTCAGAAACATTTGGTAGATATTCAAAGAAAATATAAATTTATATTTCGAAAAGCGTCTCTTCTGTTACCTGTTTCTATTTGGCTTGGAATGCTGTTTCGAAATGCATTCGTTTAATAATCAGGAAGAACACGTTGATTCGAAGAGATGAACAAACACACAAAAAATATGGGTGAGAGAGAGACAGAAGAGTAGCAACATTATGCTGCAGCATGAATTTTTTTTGATGCATTTATCATAGTACAAAACGGTGTGTTCTCTTAACTAATCATAACAAAATAAAACATCAATCATGGGCTTGTATATCTTAGTCCGGGTTCTGTGGGGAGATACATATAGAACGTAATGGATAATAATTCATTTCCTTTGATAAAAATGTGCAAGTGCACCGGAGAGAAATATTACATGCAATACACAGTTACAAGACAGCTTTTAAAAGATTTCATCTCTATCGGTCTCGTATATATAATGGTAAGTAGAGCTACAGGGAAATTTGCAAACAAATGCATTACAAGAATTAGATTAGGTAACCGAGAGTACGTGTAATGTATATGGAGGTACACAAACATGGAATATAGTTATGCGGATAATTTATTTGTAAGACAATTTAATAACACTCCTTGCTGTGGCAAAATGTTGATTATACCATCAACGGAGGAAGTCCCTATAATATTCTGCATAACGAGTCCTGTTTAGGATTGCTCAGGCAACTGATGTGCCAACAACGAATTATCTGTGAGCATTTGCAATAGTTCTCTCAAATAGCCAAATTTTTGTTTAATCAACCGCGGTTTGTTCAAAAAGTGAAGTACTAGATTTCCACATTTTCCACGGTGGTTTAATGTGACTCAGTCATCTGATATGTCGTCAGCGAAGATAGAATTAGCAGAGTTGGTGATAAATCAAACGAACTGTTTGCTCATCAAGTGAAGTACGATACATTTTCCATATTGATTGGATCAAACTTAGTCAACTGATATGTCAACAACGAATTAGAGGCAATCATTTGTTAGAGTTCTCTTAGATAGCAAGTCGTAAAACCAACGAAGTAAATACTATTGATCGCTCAACAAGTGAAATATCAGATTTACCCATTTTCCGTAGAGATTTGATGAGCATTTGATGAGCGGGTAAGCATTTCCTAGAGTTTGAGTATGAGCTTAAAGTGCTTCGCGCCATTTTGAAACTAAAACGTGATTTTGGTGAGCCGCATATAGTGGCACAGATGAAAGTCCAACGGTTGAGGTAGGCTGGGCATTTAGATAATAACAGTGCTCCCTCTACGTTATTCCAAAATGATCCAGAAAGGCGAAGAGGAATTGGACGCCCAAAAATGAGATGGATAGATGGCATCGAATCAGATCTTCGTAAGCTGGGAATAAGGAGTTGGCAAGGCATAGCGAATGACAGGCAACGTTTGAACCAGATTCTCAATCAGGACAGGGTTCATAAGAGGCTGTAGCGCCGATGAAGTGAGTAAGATTGGCTATTATAGAGAGTGTTGTAAAACAAACAAAGTTATTTGTTCAACGATTGAAGTACTAGAATTGCACATTTTCCAAAGTAATTCGATGAGACAGTTATCGTTTGCAAAATGTTAAGATAACATGGTTTTGTAGAAAGCTAATATAATTCCGAGCTATTGAATGCAGGTAGTCATTATATCTGCTCTACAACAATATAAACAATAAGCATCAACGAAAAGTAGAAAATCGTGAGAAGTAACAGTGTCAGACACAATGTCAACAAATTCGCTGATTGAGTGTCGCTTCCATACCACGGTTACATTATAAAATCGGTGTTTTGTTGCTGTTGAAAGAATTGACTGTCTTCACTCTGAAATAGAAGCATCGAACAAATAGTGGAATTTCTATTTTCTAACGGACCGAAAATGTTGTAATGATTTTTGTTTTAGAATTTAGTTTTGTTTTTCGTTAAAATTTATGGCTTTCTGGGCAAAGCGAACGTGAACTGAAATCATAAACATTTTTTTTTCTTCGGTTCGAAAAAAGAACGCACGGCAAAAAGCATCTCTCGCTAGTATTACAAAAGTTCAAATATGATCAAGATTTATCGGAGAGCGTGTGAATGGAATGGAAATGTTATCCGAACTGTAAACATATTTATCATTCACGTATTATAATACACTCAATGTTCATATTTATATTCAAATTATTGAGTAAGTCGATATATTCAGATATTCATATTGAAGACCGTGTTTGTGCGTTTCGTCGAGTGAATGCAATACACACATTTTCTCGGTAAAAAACAAACAAACCAAATATATTTCAGATGAGATTAGGCGCGAAAAGCAATAACAAAAAAGAACATGATGTGGACCCGTACGAGTAGTGTACGACTACAGCTAGGAGTCTATAGAAGGCATACATCTTGAAACTGCGCTGCAAAGCTGCATCTTTTAATCATTCCATTTAAACTCATTCCAATTTTTTAGGCCCCGTACGAAATCCACCAAAATCAGGTGACACTTTTTCGAGATATGGACAAAGAACACTAAAACCAAAAATGGCGCCCATTTTCTTAGATCACAGAAAACAGTTCTACCATTTCAAGGGTTTCATTATCTTTCAAACAAAAATTTTTTTTACGAAATTCAAATGAAATTTACTCGAAATATGGTCAATGAATACTAAAATCCAAAATGGCGGCTGGTGGCCATTTTCCTCGGCCTTACAGTCGTAAACCTTTCAAACAAAACATAATTCATGAAAGTTGGATGAAATTTAATCGAGATATTGACAAAAAAGTCTACCTCCACTGTACGGTCGAGTAGCTCGACTTGGGCTCACTCTATGGATTTTAACTTCCGAGCCCGACATCAGATTTTGACAAACTTTTTTTTCCTGCATTGGTGTCAACACCTTTTATTTGCATCTATGAATGTTGTGCAAGCAATACCCCCGGTAATACATGCGAGAAATCTCAGATAGACCTCGGAAATAGCACTAATTTGGCCACATCACTCGCTCGGCCGATTTTGCTCATCTTCGAACTCAAACTAACATTTTTGAATCAAGGAAAAAAAGTCCCTTCCAGATTGGTTTCGCTTTACTTAAGCTATCGTGATGCGGAAGTTTTTTTATTGCTGATTTGGCATCGAGGGGTGGCCACAGAAAGTTTGCCCTTACTCAGGGACTCGAACTTGACACGTAAGAGTGACATTATAAGACCTCTCATCCTTCGTACGGGTCTAAACAGCCGAAACAATTACCTGTAAGCTGATAAATCTGTGCGTTTATTTCGTACATTAACAAAACTTTTAGAACCGAATGTTCAATTTCAAATCGATTGAAAATATTGAATGGATTGTCAAACACAAAAAAATGTGGTCGCTCGCATGACTCTTTGAAAAAAATTTATTATAATTAATGTCTGCGACGGAATTTGTATATCTATAGGCATGACAAAACCGCCCGAAAGGAACTTTATATTATTTCACACATATTTTAATTTCTTGCAAATCACCCAGTTATTAACCGCTC
>JANTFA010143164.1:0-11972 GCA_026413405.1 Phytosciara flavipes | reverse complement strand
GCAAAAATAAAGAGAGGAAAGATTTCGTCAGTTTGGGCCGATCATTTCTGATCGATGCACACAGATCACTCCTGGGATCCTTTGTACTACTAAAGAGAGGAAAAGAAGGATTACAATTTGAAAAAATCTTGAATGATTTATGAGCCTGAACAAGCGTTTAAATTATTTATCTGTGAAGGAAACGCTATACTCGCTTTTCTTTTCAAGACCGTCCCAAAAAGACAGTGACCAAGTATCACTGTCATTTACTGAAAACTGTTCAGTTTTCCCACTTCTCCATTTCTAGTTTCTATCAATTCTTTCCTATTTCTCTTTTTGTAGGAATGAAAGTCATCGCGTCAGCCTCATAGCCTATTATAATAGCCGAACACTTTCCTATATTTACACAATATTCTATTTAATGGATGCATTTTATGTTTAGGCTATACATTATGAGTGTATCTATCTGCATAAAATGTTTTTAAATATATGCAGTCGAAACGGCATAATGGAATAACAATTTATATTGTGACTGCATGAAATTAACGAAAGTTATTTTTAAACCCAGCTAATAATTGCATTAGAAATATAACTTATTTTTAAGCGATATTCGAAGAAACATGATCATAAAACGTTGTGTCTGTACGCGAAGGCTACTTAAAATTGTATATTATACTACGCGCGAGTGTAAAAGTGCACCAAATAAATAATAATTTTCCTTCTTTCTGCAACTGCACAATATTATAATAATGGACTGTGACATTGCATAAATGCATATAATGAATCCGAGCCGTTTTATTGTCAGTGCTTGTCTACGTACCCAAGAAAAAGTAAAAATGATTCGATTTTTATGTGTTTTTGTGAGCTCACTGTGGAAACAATGACAGTATGCTTAAGTCTTTGAACAAAATACAGGGCATACGCGGTTGCATAATTTTATTGGTGTGTTGCGTCCAAATATCACAGTCAAACAATTTGAATTATTCAGGGGTATATGTACAATGACTATGTTATCTGCTATCGACGAGGACGACAAAAATAAGAGCAACACCTTTACGGTTAGTTAGTATTACATCCATAGCGAAATGTGAGTTTAACACTAATGAAGTACTTGATGTTACATGAAGAGATTCTCAAATCCTTATATGGCTTTCGTTTCTCAAAGCATAACGTGTTGAGTCTTTTAATAGATGAAAACTTTAGGAATCAGTTCAATTATTTCAGTCATAACATGTTACGTTACCGGAGAAATGATACGGCGCCTCATATGACTGTGATAGAATGCGCTTGCCCACCGTTCGGTTTTACACGCGGCAGAGAATCCTCTTAATTTTACAACACAGTTTTGACGTATTAGTTCAATGAAAACCAAAATATCATTCAACCTGCTCATCATTTCTCCTGCTACCGACAACGAGAACCAACATTAATGATTTCAAACTAATTGAATCAATTGAACTCCTTTACGTCCTTTTTGTGACTTTGAAACTCTGCTAATTGTGGGGTTTATGTAAGTTCGTTTCCTCTCATGACAATGAAGTATTGACTACTAGTATTTTCGGGCTCGGACTGGCCATATGGTGAATTCGGTGGATTTCAGATGAGCCTTTTCGATTTTTGTATAGAAATGTTTAATTTGTGGGCGTTTTGCAATTGTGTTGCATGGAGCCCCCGATGGGCTTTTTCGAGCCAGTCCGGTACTGAGTATTGTGAAGATATATGTCAATCAAATCAAGAAATAGATTCAAAATCTTTCCTGAATAGCTGATTGCTTCTCCGCTGCTTCTTGTATACATCCTGTGCATCTTGAACCTTAGTTTACCTTAATCTACAGTTTAAACCAAAGTATCTCGAGAACCATTGATCTTTTCTTAGAACATGTTTCATTCATTCGAAAGAGGTCACCAATATATCAGATAAGGTTCCATGAAGGCGCTGCTCTAAATAAAGTCACAACGATTCCGATCGATTTCAAAACCCATTTTGTTTGTCACGGGACAAGGTCGTGGAATTAGCCATATGGGTTTCCTCAACGGATTTGACTTTTCTGTGTCATAAAAAAAACTATCATTCTGCTGGTAGGGTGGCGGGACTGGTGCATTTCGAAATAATGATGAGAAGTACTGATTTTTCTGTAACCTATGAAAATCGTGGAAAATGGTGGGAAATCAGGATTCTTTCGTCATTATTCAGAAAAACGCCCGTCCCGCCACCCTACTCGCCAAGCAAATGTTGGTATTTATGAAACAAAAACGTCACATTCATGGCCTTGTCCCGTGACTAAGAGAGTCTAAACCAGAATACCCCTTGAATTTGGAAACTTTCGTAGTTTTTGAAAAGTCTATCAAATTTAGAGGTCTGACGTCGGACTCAGTACCAAAAACCAGACCAACGTGGACGTAAATCGTTTTAAATATAAAATTCAACAGATCAATCCATTTTATCCAAGATGTCATCATGAGTCGTCATGAGGGGCAGATCTTATGAATGTTGTATTTTTCTCAATTTTCAAAACAAAATTCTAATCATTAAGCTCTGAGTGTGAGCCTGACTAACGAGACGGGCTATAGTAATTTCAAAAGGAATTGCAAAAATCACTTAAGGGCTAAAGAAATCCATCCTGTGATCGACCGAAGTCTTACCGTCTACTAAAATGTTCGACAACGGCTAACACATTTGAAACAATAAGTTCACATGCAAGTGGTTCCTTCTCAGATTTCATGTCACTTCTCAGCTTCTCACAAAATGACAATTTTGCCAGCTGAAAAATAACTTGCCACACAACAACCCAAAAATCGATTCAATAACAAAATTTCATACATACAAAATATTCCGCAAAACCGACGGCTAAACATTTCCCATTTAGCAATGACCAACAATGACAAAATACCAACAGCTTATACAGCACAGGCAACACTTTCATATTCGCCAAATCGATACACCACAAACTTCAAATATTCTATAGAAATAACTTACCTTGCGCGAATCTTCTAGCCACAGATTTCGACCGCATAATACAAGCAACGAAAATGTTTGATTGAATGGTCCTTTGTCAAGCAGCATTTACCAATCTTATTTTTGTCATACTTTCATCGCACGTGGATTAAGAGATGTGATCACTTTATGGCGTTTTACGAGAATTGTTTATGTTTTGTAACACGAGAACAGCAGAGAATTCAATTCAAAATAAACGAAACTATCCCAACCACAAGTGTTAAACAACAACAGTCAATGAAATCACTCGACAACCTAATACACTTCGGATAACTCACAACACATCACACAATCCTCAATATGAAAGAAAGATCTCCACAATGTAAAAACCAACCAGAATGTTTTCGTATCCAAGTTAATCCATTTTGAAAACACGACACAAACTGAAACACAAGTAGTGTGCATATAACAAACTGAATTTTTCTTTTTTCAAATATATTCAAACCCATTAACAAGGTGGATCGCTTATAATAATATTTTCTCCATCCATCACAAACTATCTACATCAAAAGTGATTTTCTTTTCCTCAAACTAAAAACATATAAAATGTCCCCACTACTTTCGATCCAAATGTTTACCAGCTATTTCCACTAGCCGACTGTCTTGTAGTTTTCGCTGTCCGTATGCTTTGATGGTGTGTAATTTTTGTGTTGTTTTGTAGTATTAGACTCTTATTCTTACAGGTAAAATTTTCTGTTGTTTATTATGTGTATACGTTGGTGTATCATACGCGGAGTTGGCTGGCAGTACAACACACATGCACATAATGTAAATAGGAAAATAGAATTTTATATTTTTCCATCGCGGTGCTTCCCAGATACCATGTACATGAGGTTGGGCATTAGTTGTTTGATGTGATGGGAAAAAGAAAACGTTTTACACTTTACGTTTGGATTTGATACGAGTTGATATAATGTTGTAATAGTCGTTGATACACTTGTCACAGTGACACCCACGAGACTGGCGAACAAAGTAAAATACTGAACTTAGCAGTTGAAGCTTCCATATTACGTACAATCAAACGAGTCTCTGTCTACTGAGATAAAAATGTTGTCTGTTAAACGATTTTTAGATCACACTGACAAGAATGAAGATGTCATAGACGACTACGATCAAAACTAACACCGAGCTTCAATTTTTTGAAGTGATGTAGCAAGTTAGTTTTGATAAGTTACAACAGAAAAGACCGTAGGAGACGCTGCGACGTAGCCCTAGCACCTACGCAACCCAGAATATCTAGTACGAAATTGATATTTGTGAACCAGTTTTGGACGGTTGTTTTTAGGCAATTTCGCGGGTTGTAGCCCGAACGAAGTGAGCCTAAAACAACCGTCCCAAACAGGTGCACGTGTAAGTTTTCATGCGAGGGGTCGAAAACCCGACCAAAATCCAAAATTGCCCTCATTTTCGGCCCGGAAGCATGAAGAAGTGTTATGAAACATATCCGTTGAGTAAATTGCGCAGAACGAATTCATGGAAATCGGATAAAATTTAGTCGAACTTTTGATTCCGTCATCCGATTTTGACAATTTTTCACCGAAATGATGTGCGGCTTGTATTTATGACTTGACCATACCTGTCCATTCTATTTTCATTGGTCAATATCTTTCATTTGCGTTTTACACTTTTTATGAATAGAACTGCCGGCATGGTAAGCGAGAAAGCTCAACCAAGCCTCCAAAATAGCATTAACTTGCAATTAACGTCGAGACCAGGTATGGCCAATTGTTTGAATTTGTATGGACCGGAGGACATGCGGATCTTGCGATGTATTCTCCATTTTCGCATCGAACTCGAGTTCATTTTTGTAGAAAATTTCATAATGAATAATGAGTTCGTTTGAGGCTACATGATGCAAAAGCAAAATCCGTTTGTGCTCTGGCTTGTATGATTCGGCCATACCTCGTCTCCACTTTCATTGTTAACTTGATCATCTCTCCGGAACCACTCCACCGATTTTTTCCAATTTCACACAGTAGCTTCTTATTGTCAATACTTTTCAGACAAAGTACGAAGTACTGAGGGTTATTAGGATTGATATGTTGTTTGTATCAATCGGAGTCTGATGGCAAGGATGGCATTTGGGGATGCATATGAACGCTAAAAGTGGGGGCTATTGAAATATGGTTATGGCCTGATATGGTTATGGTCAAAAAAAACACTACTCGATTGCTACTCCTCAGCCTCCCCTTCTTGCACCTTCTAATCTTTAAACTCGAAAATCTACACCCCAAACTTTAATATTGATATTTCTTATCTCACGAAAATTCAATCCAACTCTGCATGAAACTTTATCGGTTCCGAATTCGTATAAATCCATCCAATATATAGAATTCGGTAGGTAGTTAATGTACCTACATAAAAATATCGATGTTACGGTTACGAAAATTATTGATCTAAATTAAATTCTTGATTGTTTTTTGGTCAGACTGATTAAAGGGTGTAAGAGGGAAGTGAATTTTTTGGTGGGTTTTACAATGCGACAAGAAAGAAGCAAATTCCGAATCTTCTTATTTATTCCACATGCACTGCCAATGTTAATCCATGTCATGTATGTATGTATGGATATCGCTTGTGGAATGTGCAATCGACAACTACGACAGAAATTAACTACTGGTAGTACTTGAGGAGGGTTTTGTTGATCCGAATCAATGCACTCCAGGCATGAGCGGTCCTCTAAATAGAGAACTGAAACTGAACAGTTTATCATACAAATGTTTTGCACTGTAAAAAGAGTGGTGATAAAATTTGAATATAAAATAGTTACAATCAGCAAATTTATATTTTACACACTGAAAAATTTCAGCTGTTTTTTCAATACAAAATACATTGACAGAACAGCTGAAAATTTTCGTTGTGTAAAATTTAAATTTGCTGATTGTACTCTATTTGGCAGCTGACTACGATCACACTTTTGCTTGGAGTTGCATTGTCCGAACCCATGACTTGACTATGTCAATAAGAAAAAGAAGTCATTTTCTTAAAAAATTACCACAAAACATGTCAACCGGCACGCATTTTTTAGGATCTTGAATCGGTAAACAAAAACGAAGATAAAGAGAAAGCTCTAATTGGTTGGAGTGCTAGAACTTGATACGAAGCGCAACAACAAATGCTTCATAGAAAATCAACCATCAAATCGAATTGGCAACGTAAAATTCTATCGTTAATCTTGCACTAAATAGGTATCAACGGGTATCAAGTTTAACGGCAAACCACCTTTCTCAGCCTTTTTAAATTCCAACCTTCAGCAGACAGCTATGTCACCCTTTTACCCTTTTTGACATCGCTGACAAACAGATTCAAATCTATGTTTAACTATTGAAGTGAATTTGAATTAATCAATTTCAAACAAAATAGTTGGCTGAAAGAAGTAGTAGATTTGATAATTTTCCTTGGTTAGACTGACTTACTAATACTTCGTCTACCAAAGTAAATTAAACTAACAACGGTGGGAAAATTTTCATTTTTTTTTCATCCAATTCGAATTGGCACGAATAATTCAACAGTACAACAGAAGGAATGGAAAAAATGCCAGCCAATGTGATCGAACGTGTTTAGTATGTTTAGTATAAATCATATCTCAATAATATCTTTCCAAAATACACGACTTTCTTCTCAAAATAGCTGTAGCCATGAACTTATTTTCGCACAACTTGTTGAATTTCACTAGAAAATTACAAAAACATAAATCTTTATCGATCGATTTATACGAAAATCAGACTAATGTCAAAAAGTGAGAATAATAAAATGGAAAAAACAAAAACGAAGAAAATTAATTCTGAAAAGAAAAATAGGTTTACGGAGCAGCAACTCATATATAAACCAACGAGCAGTCATATACAAATTGATCCGACTCTATTTTTGGAAAAGCCTTGGCAATGGATGTACTATGTTTAGCTGCTGTGCTATGTTTAACTTTATAAGCGCAAATATTTTTGCGGTACATTTGCAGAAAGAACAATTGAAAGCATGGAACGTGTGTGTAATGAAGTGCGCTATAAACATTTTCAAGTATGAAAATCGTTCCATAAACATTATGGGACATTGCACGTAGTAGTCATTTCTGTGCTTCATGTTGGCAATTGTATGTTTTTCATTGTCGATTTTCTCTATTCACAAGCGATGGTAGGTCGCTGATTTCATGCCGCCTACAGGACATACGACAGAACACATGCTTGTATGGTAAAAACAGAGAAGTGATACCTAAATGGCTTTATCTAGGTATCATTTCACTGAGTAAAAACCGTAAGAACGGAGAGTTGATAATTATGGCGACTGGGACGTCGCTTTTTGACAGAGCAACGTCCCAGTCGCCATAATTATAAGCTCTAAGTAAAATCGTTTTTCGACAAGCCGAAATCAACCGTCATCCGTCGTCTATGAGAATCGAGTAGGCTATGTTGTCAATGGATGAAATTTGATGACGTTCGTGTTGTCAAAGCTCTGGTTTACACTAATTTGGCAAATGTAGCCGCACCTAAGACCAATTCACTCAAGTGACTCAATAGCGTAGTAGTAAACTCGTCTGCCTTTCATTACACGATTGAAGTTGTCAGTGATGCGAGTTCGATTCCCAACTGTGGCAGAAAAAACCGATTTTCAGACGGGTATACAAAACACAGCTAGTTGAATTGGTTCGAGTCTGTGGTAGTTGTTGGAAAAACATGGCATTCTACTCCTACTAGTTTCGCTCCTGAGTACATAGATGGCGCTCAGCATCGTTGTAAATTAATTTTATTGTTGTTGTTCAGCACTGGCACAATAAAAGCTTTCGGTATTGAAAGGATCTCCAAAATGAGAAACGAGTAAATAATGATCTAGCCTCTGACCCAGCAAAGGGTTGTCAGATAATATAAAACTTCAAAGTGAGGTCGTGTTGGCTTTTCTGTGGAAGATTATTGACATTTTCAACGACCTTGGTACCGATCTACACACCAACAGTGAACCAATTTGAAGAAGGATCCAATCAGCAAATCGTTCTGTGCCGCCGTTTTCGCGCGGCTGCTAGGAATCTCGCGGCAGCACCATTCACGATGACACATTTTGTATAAGGAAAATGTCACTTTGTGTATCATTGTGAATGGTGCTGGCGCGCGATTCCTCACTACCTTTCGTGCTTCTAAGTGATTCAAAAATTCTTGCGCCGCCGCTCAATTTTGTTACCGGCTAGCATGCCTAACTTCCACTCATACAACCGCACATTTTCCCCATTTTCTGTGACAATTTTCAGTTATCGCTTGTATAATACAAAGTTGTAAATTGTGGTGTAAGATGGAAAAACGTAATGTACCACTCCAAGCATGGCTCTTCAAAATAAACGGCGTTCATCGTACATGTCTTTATGTAACGTGAGTATGAATATGTACAAGCGGTTACGAGCATTACGCATTCAGACAAGCAACGACGAACATAATGGAAAATGTAATTAATTAAACATGAAAGTAATGGAGATTTTCCATCTAAATTTGTCATTATTAGATTGTTGTGTACAGACACACTGTGACACAAATACATCCGAAAGAGCAATTTCCACACAACCACCAGGCGAATGGAAAAAAAAGGAAAAGCAAAAAGTTCAAAAACAGATACACATCTACCGCGACTCCGATTTTCTATCCTTTGTCATCCACTATCTATGAATGATATAAACCACTAACAAAGAATGAGACATCCAACAATTCTACTTTCCAAATCCAATGAGAAGCCACTGATTCAATTCTTTTCCATTCATTCCGTGGATATTGTGGTCGAATGGTATGCGGTTTTCCACGTGAAATTGCTGTGCACATCATATCGTGGAACTCGCACCGATGTGTGCTTTGGTATATTGTTTCGTTTGATGAAACTGGCATGCGCCGATAATAAACGTAGAACCGCCTATAATATTGGACGTGTGTGTGGAGTGGGTGAAATGGAAATCCGAAGGGGAAATGTATTGAAGATGATATGTAAAAGGTGTTGTCTACCTAGAGCTATCAATGTGTGATGGATGCTTTCTGTATGTAATATGGTTGGATGTTCGTGGAGCAGTTGAAAATGGAATGCGTTGAAGTTTCAACGAATTATTGGTAATCCTATCATCATCTAACCTGTTCTGCTTTAAATGATCTATAACTTCATTAGTTCAAACATTCACTTTTCTATACTGAACAACAACACTGCTAGTATCTGATGGGTTTTCTTCGTATCATAGTTGTCATCTCTTTCCGCGAACAGATGATTTACCGTTCTGATCAATGAATCAATTAAAGTTCTTGAATCACCACCCCTAGGTTTTCCTGTTTCTTACCAAAAATGCCATCAATTAATTTCCAATGAAAACCACAAAAGTCTAACACTTAAAACGAAGCGGCGATTGAAAAAAGAGCATTTTACATTTACTGCGTTATACACACCACACAGCAGCGACTCAATTAAAATTCACCCTCACATTGTGTAAGTTGTTTAACATATTAACCAAAAAACGCATGTACAAATAAAACCAATCGCTTATTATACACTTATACCCAGTCGCTCGATGCTTTTCATATATGTGCAATTTGAATATTTCACGTTCCTCGGTAATGGATCAAGGTTATACAATTTAAAATGCTGTTTATGCCAAGGGATGAAGAATACCTCTCGTCGTGGATGTGTGTTCGGCTGTGGAGGGTTGAAAAAATTTCCTTTTTTCTTCTTTCCTTTCACTTTCAACGGTCGCGAAATAATGCTTCTGGGTAATCATTATTATGCATTTGTACATGAAAATTGTAGAAGTTTTAGTTCCACTATTATTATCATCTGGAAGAGGAAATATTGAGTGAAAGGACAAAAGTCGTTTACTCTCTCTCTCTCTCTCTCTCTCTCTCTCTCTCTCTCTCTTTAGGTTAGTAGTTAGCAATTCTTTATGTCAATTTCCAATGCTTACTTAATCTAAAACTGGTAGAATTGGGAGCGGATCTTACGAAGCAACATCGTACGTCTTTCTTGTTGAAGAGTTGAGAAACTTCTTCCAGAATGGCAAACAGTATACACTGTTACACTGTATAGTACAATTGCCGTGTCTTCGACTACTTTTGTCAGTCTCTTTTACCATGTTTATCGTCCACACACTTGAATTACATGTTTAGACCCCTTAGAAATACGAGGGTCTTGTGCTTTCACAATTACGTTTGTATCACATCGAATTCGAATACTTGAGTGTGAGCAAATCTTCTATGGTCACCCCTAGGAGCCCAATCCGTCTGTCCTTCATCACGATAACTTGAGTAAAACGAAACCAATCTTGATGCCATTTTTTAACTTCGCTTTGTATTCCAAATTGTGTTCTATGATGAGTTAAAAATCGATCGAGCCGAACCAGCGATGTTTGCCTGTTACTTCTCTTTGATCGAAAAATCGAGTAAGGCAAAAACAGTCTTACTTTGAAATTTTCACGATCGAGAAAAATTGATGATATTAGGTTGTCCCATCCAAGTATTGCTGAAAGCAGTTTTAACAGGGGACGAGTTTAAATAGCATGATTCAAAAAGGCAGCGTTGCAGAGTAGTTTTGAGATGTATGCAGACATTCCACTAACTCACTTTCTCCAACTATTTTCAACATTTGTAAAAGTGAGGAACAATCTACTCTATTTCCCAACTTTTTCAACTATTTTCGAATCGTTCACTCACTTTCTTCAAGACTTCTTAAAATACATTGAAATATCGACGCCGACATCAAGACATGGGATGGATGCTGGTTACACGATTGACGTATAACCTCCCAATATGAGACCTCTGCGAATGACCCTTTCTATTCGTAAATGTTGGCTTCTTAGGGTGGTCTATACGTAAAAGTCGACGAATCTATCGAATCTATCTAGGATCCTAATGGCTTAGATTTAGTGGGACTCCCGTTTGAATATGCCAAAACATCTAAAAAAAAGTCGCTTTTTACCAACTTTTTCATTGAAAAGCCAACTGTTTTTAGCAACTATTTTCAATAACTTTACTCACTCTTCGACTTTTTCACTTTGGAATTTCCGTGGAATGCCTGTTCATGCCTTTTATGAAGTAAGTAGTTTAAATCATACTACTCGTACAGGTCTCCCTTATGTTTTTCAAGATGAAGTTACCTTACAGATGACAAAATCTAATTTAACCGCTATGATTTTGTTTCATTGTAGACAAGAATCGGATGAAAGTTTCAACATATCCTTTAGAAACATAAATCGAAGTAAAATTTTTTAAGAGGCTCCGAGCGATCGCTTCAAACACAAACCGAATAGACATGTAACACCATCTAGAATTTTCGAATGAAATGAAAAGTTGTATTGTGGTCCCATCTATGCACAATCGATTACAAGTTATTGTTTTGGAATAAGTCAATACTTCACTCGCTTACGGCTCGTTCCACACTTCCAAACTTGCCAAAATCGTGTACGTAGGTAAAGTATCTCATAGTGCCTTGGAATCAAGCGTTCTGCTATACGACAATTCTTCACCTTCCAGATATGACTAGTCGTTTCTATAAACTGTTAAACGTATATCATTTGCCCGAAATCAAATAAATAACGAAATAAAATCAAATGTGTCATATGTTCAATATGGCACACATATTAACAAGTATAACTGAGGCTTGGGCATGGGCAACCAATAAACTTTTCAAAATATTTATATAAATGTGATATTACGTAACAACGTATATGAACACCATACCTTGCCTGTCCAGTTTTTATGCTTTCGCAAGAATTTCATTTTTGGTCTCAAAAAGACTGTGAGCAATATGCTGGGAATATAATGTATCGTTATTCGCTTTTATGGTGTGTACATGTGGAGGTTAATATTTGTAATCCAAATTTATGTGCCCAAGTCAAAGTTTCTTTGGCTTATATGGAAAACATACACAGGCTACGTGATGCGAAAAACGAAAAGTGTCGGAAAAAGAATCACAACAAATTGCAATTATTAGATTTTTCTAAACGATAAAATATTGTTGTGTGAGATGCCATTTGATATATATCGTCGGACTTATAC
>JANTFA010143142.1:0-10903 GCA_026413405.1 Phytosciara flavipes | reverse complement strand
ACTAACAGCGTTTGAAATATCTTAGATTAAGTCTACGGCACAATCTCAGTACGAGAATGGAAGTGGCACGAATGTGGAAGAATCGATGCCAGAAATTGGGGTAGGAGGAAAAAAAGGACGAAAAACTGCAACTGGCTTCAAGATCACGGTTCGTGGATGTGTTGGATGTCGAATTCTTGTTATTTGTTATGTGTCGTATTGTTTTGTTAGTAATAAATGTGATCGTCCTATATGTTTACAAGTGTTCACTCAGACCAAAGAGATATTAACGGAGAAGCAACTAGTTCTCATACTCCACTTTAAATGAATGAAATTATATGCGTTTCTTCAACGAAATATTATGACTAGCAAACATAGCAAGAGACCGCCTACACTATGATCGCGGTTTTATTGAACGCAACACGTTCATTCGTTGAAACTGGCCACATTGCATTCACATCAATTAAGACAATAAAGATTGGTCTCTCAATTTGGTGCATGTTTTAATGGAAATTTAGATAACGTTAAATGGATTATCCCTAACTTGAGTTGGAAAAGCGTTTCCCTTTTTTCACACATTCTGTGACACCAATGGATTTATTGTTTCATTCAAAGTTTTAGTTTAAAAATCACCCAAATTTTAGGTAGTATGTGGAACAGTTTCCGTCAAACCTTTTCTTTAACGCGTGCAGAGTGAGAGTCTCACTTTCTCTTTTCAGCTGAGATAATTGAAACAATTGTTAAGCTCAGGACATGTCCAGGTTAACGTTTACTGATTTTAGATTGATCTGATGTTAACTCGACCTTATTTCTGATTTTGTTGTTTCGACATGTGTCAGGTTCTACATGAAAAACAGTTCCTTGAATTGACTTGGCCGGAATCGACACGTTCTCAGCATACATGAGATTTCAGACCTGCCCTGTTGCAAGTATATCTATACAAAGCATTCTTATAAAAAAAAACATAAGAAGGACCCATACGAGTACAGCAATTTCGATGGTCCCGTCCGTTGAAAATTAAAATCTGAAAAAAAATTCATCAATTCAAATTTACTTGAGATATGGCCAGAAAACAAAAAAAAATCGAGAAAGGCGGCTGGCGGTCATTTTCTCAGGTCACCGGAAACAGTATTACTCGAGATATCGACAAAAAACTCTACGTTCACTGTATGGCCGAGTAGCCCAACTTAGACTCACTCTACGAGCTCTAATTTCCGAGCCCGCGATACGCTTTTGACACACTTTTTTTACTGACGTTGTGTAGTCAATACAAATAGTCAATGTAGTCTCTATGTGCGAGCAATACCGCGATAAACCTAAACTCGCCCAACTCTCGAAGATAGCGCTATTTCGCTATCTCTAAATTGGATCGACCGATTTTGCTTCCGAACTTTGCCTGGCTTTTTCGATAACGAATGGAGGAAAAAAATACCATCAAGACTGGTTCCGTTTCACTCACAGTATCGACAGACATTTTTCTTTATTGCTGATTTGGCATCTGGGGATGACCACAGAAGGTTTGCTCTTACTCTGGGGTTTGAATTCGAGGGGTTCGGAAGCATAAGACCCTCGTGCTTCGTACGGGCATAAAGAAAAGAAACTGTCTTTCAGACCATCTCTTGCACGTTTCTTAAGAATGTTACAAGAGAAGCTATCTTGTCTTATACATTGCAGAGTGGTATAAATACAGGTGAAAAGTTAGACTGAGGTGTTTCAAGTTACATATTCCATTGGATCATAAAACATCACTACATAGCTTCATCCATGTTAATGTAGAACGGTAGCAAATAACAACATACTGTTGTGTCGCTCAATGGTATTTTTTTATTGGTATTGGAAATTTGAATGTTTCGAGGATTATTTTGAAAAACAGCCCAAATCGGACTAACTATCTAGAGAACTTTTTGATATGTGCCTTACAGGAAAAACCATTTTCTTTTCAATTCCCTGACGCTCGTGTGGCTGGTGGGAAGTGATCGAAAACCAAAAACATGCATTTCTCTTATTGAAATTTCTCCGGATACATGAGGGGTACCAGGGTCGCGAGAGGCGTTATTATGTAATCGCATTTACTTTCGGGCAATTAGGGTCTTGTTGGGCTTAAAATGCGTCCAATTTAGTTATGAACAGTTAAAAATGTAAGTAAAAACTTCAACTACTTTGGGGCCGTCCACATATTACATAAGCAAAAAATTGTGAATTTTCACACCCACCCACCCTCAAATAAGCAAATTTGTGAAGTCATCCATAATCATGAAAATTTAACATTGGCGTCATCATTTTCTGAAATGACCCACCCACCCGAGTGCTTACGTAATATGTCGATGGCCCCTTTGACGAACTTTTAACTGTTCATCTGCATCCGAAACGCAAGAAACTTGTCAAAAAACTGGTTCCCCGATTGCTACTGGTCTTAACTTCCCAACGACACCATTCAACGATAAATGTACATTTGATGAGTAAGTTCGGGAGTAACTCACAAATCTACCTGCACTGAAAAGATTTGATGAACAAGTTGATTTTCTGCAGCAACTACTACTGCCAGAATGGATTATACCAACGATAAAATGACTCACTAGCTTTATCGTTAGAATGAGCTTTTGAACATTAATTTGGTTGTATTAAAGCTTCAATACAAACAACACACGGTGAGTAGCGGTGGAGTCGAAATTTTGCTTGATTTTTACAATTGGTTTCTGTGAACCAATCGAAAGGTGATGTTTGGAAGGTGCTCTTTATTTTCGATAATGGAAAAACCATCCTTAAATTACCTTGTCACAAAACTTAAAATTTAGTCGTTGCACTTTTGGGTTATTTTGACTCTGCCGCTATTTCCCGTAGAGAGTGTGTATTGAGGCTATATTCAGTGTAATTGATGTATACACTTTTGGGGTATTTTTTATTTATATTTTTTTTGAGTTAGTTATAAGCAAAACGTAGCCTAGCAGCAGTTTTCGCTGCAGAATAGTAGTTTACATTTGATGCTGCGAAAGTAATTCATTACATGAGGGAACCTTTTAGTGATTAGATCAAATTCAATGTATGGTTTTGAGCAACAAGCTTCGGTAACCGTCTTTTTAACAAAGATATAGAGTTTGCATATCCAAGCCAGAGGTAAGGTATACAACTACATTTGTCGCAAATAAAACTGTTTCCGAATTAATGAGTTACGTAGCAGCTTCCAATGTAGTCTGTCTTACTGCCACATGCAAAAATTAAGTTGAAAAATGAACCGAAAAGGTTCCGCCATGTAATGGATCATTTTCACAATGCATGAATGTGATTTTCAACTTTCGCATGGGGCAGGCACTATAATTAATTTTCTAGCAATTATCTTCTGTTCTGCGAAGGAATAGTTAGAAGTTCGCTGAAGTAATCGTATTTTTACCTACTTTTTCAACTGCCCACAAATCAGTGTGGGTGAACTCCAAACCCAACAAGACCATATTTGCCCCGAAAGTTCATGCAATTACCTCTCTGATGACACGCCTCACGAGCCTGAACCCTTCATGTAACTGAAGGAATTTGGCAGGATGGATGAGGTTATTCTTTGATAATTAATTAACTCAGATCAAACCGATCCGATAGTAAACCTTAATCGTTTTTGTTGGTGTTCAAACTGAAAAAACCAAACTAAATGTCTACTCTTGACGTATTCACTATTACGAATGTTATTTATTTTCGATTCCAGAATGCGCCTCGCTCGAATTCGAATTCGTTGAATTATTACAAGCGACGTTGCAAGGAGTTGCAGCAGAAAGTGAAAAGCAATAAATTGAAAGACTCCACTGTCCTCAGTTATTTAAAAACGAAATTCAATGAGGAGCTGTTCGAATTTTTCGCTATGCAGATAACAAACTGTGGACGCTCGAAACATGGCAGACGATATACACCAAAGCAGAAGAGTCTCTGCTTAGCGATGTATAAGCAAGGACCGAAAGCTTATCGTTTCAATGAGCAATGGTGTTGCTTACCAACGGCACGCACATTGGGACGCTACAGCGCGAAGTTGATTTTTACTTCAGGAATCGATTCAAAAGTTTTGGAGGCACTCAAAAATGTTGTCACGAACTGGCCTCAAAAGGACAAATACTGCACAATTGGGTGGGACGAAGTCTCACTAACTGAACATCTAGACTACTGCCATTCACTCGACAAGATTGAAGGCTTCGCTGAAATGAGCAAGCCGAATGTGCCAATTTTTGCAACCCATTCCTTGACCTTCATGGTGCGTGGGATTGAGATATCGTATAAACAATCCGTCGGGTATTTTTATACGAATGGTATAAAATCGTTTGAACTGGCCGAGCTGATTAAATTGATGATTGGAGAAGTGTTGAACATAGGTAATTAAGTAAACGACAAAGAATTTAGAAAAGTATCTGCAATGAGATAATAGAGATAGACTGATAACATTGTGTTAAGCCATAAAACTCATTTAACACAAAGCGGAACGTATGTTGCTGTTACAGTGTATATTAAAAGGGTGGTGTAAGTCATTAATCGAACAAAAATAGAACTATCCTCTTTGCATTAAAACAGTATAATGGACATTGACAGTCATGTCTCCTAACATTCAATAATCTACTACTTCATGTTGTAAACAATATCAGATCTTTTACACGTCTTAATTTCTGCATAAAATTTTGTTTCACTTCTGAACGTAAGAAACATCTTTCTATCTCTCCTATGTCATGACATTGAGATACTAACTCTCTTAAGCTGCAGATACTTTAAAAGTTCACGTCTATTTTTTTCTATTTCTGACTGTATCTTTATCTTACTCGGAAGGACTGGTCCCGATTCTATCAGTGTGCGACACATGTAACACTAACGCAAGCGCAGTCAATGAGTTGGTATGTCCCAATGCAAACCAAACTAAACAAACGGGGAATTTGCTACAATACAATGTAAACGGACATCGGGTCATACACACATACGACCCATCGCATCTTATAAAAGTTGTTCGAAACAATTTTGAGGTGAAGAATGTGGTTCATTTCGTAAACGCACGATGGCAACCAGGCTTTGAAGACTTCGACGGTTCACCACAGGTCGCTGCATGGGACGATATCGTCCGCCTTTACTACATGGACTTCAATGCCGTAAGACGACAGTTGTGGAAACTAACTCCGGAACATCTTAAGCCTAACAAACTAAAGATGAAGGTATCAGTTGCAACCGAAGTTTTTAGCAACACTGTCGGATCTGAAATGCTGAAATACGCGGAACGAGGAAAGTTGGAGGACGTCGAGGGTACTGCACGTTTCATACTGTTCGTAAACGACCTATTCGACAGTGTCAATGGTTCTGATAAATACCCCGCCGACTCTCTCAAAAGCGCAATTACGCCGAATTCGATGATTTTCCAGTATTGGGAGTATGCGCTAGTCATGTTGGAAAATATGTTTTTTGTGGACAAAGTCACTGGAGAAAGAAATGACCGCTCATCCGTGTTTAAAAAGTTCGAATCAACCATTCGAGGCTATCAGGAGGTGGCGAAGACGTGCTTCGAATCTGGCATTACGAAAATCAACATAAGGTATCACTTCATCTAATTTAAACATTTGCTGAACTTAAACAAAAAGTAGATTTATATCTGATGTGGTTAGGAATCTTAAAACGTACCTCATTCTCGATAAAAATTACCAAATTTGCCATCTACTCAAAAAATCTTACAAATCAAAAATATCGAGTCCAGTCTCGGGTCCAGTCACTAATCTTAAAATGATATTTTCCCATAATTATTTTTTTCAAAATGTCCTTGTGTTAATGTAACTCACTTCAAGCATGAATGGTACTCTAAATACAGTACTGAAATCGGACAGCGTGTCAGAAATTTTGTGAAAATTTTATTTTAATTTGGTAGATGCCGATTATGATCAATTTGCTTGGAGTGTGTTGATAAATAACAGTTTGACTTTTCCTTTCCTTTTATGCCAACGTTTTTGCACGGTTTTCTCAAGCAAGAAAAGTTTTCTTTAAAGGGTATCCAACAATTGAGCATTCCGTAGAGCAAATGGACACTAGAGGACCTAGAAAAATCATCTCGTGATATGAGCTCAGATATCTTGGTATGGTTTTTGTAGGTCATCTAGGGTACTACCAACACTGCTCAATTTTTGTATACCGATTAAAACCACCTTTTCTTGCTTCAGTAACACCGTGTACATGTTCTTTGTTAATTTATTGTTTGGCAAGAGTGATATGTGCGAAACAAGTCCAAAATAAGTACGATCGTCACAAAGGTCATAACAATAATTTGACGGCAATTCCAATCTTTATTTTAATGCCAGCGGAAGTGTGAAAACATTTTGAATGATTCAATTTTTGCAGTGATTGTGATTCACTTTCCGTTAGCAAACAACTCACCTTTCCTGAAAATGTGTTCCTTTCCTATGTTTTTAGAGACACGACTCAAGACGGACTAGAAAACTTTTTTGGTTGTGTGAAATCATGCAACCAAAGTAATAAAACGACGGCGAGCCAGTATCGAACTGGATATGCAACAATGATGATCAACAACATAACAGGAACGAATTCACTGAAAACGAATTGTCAACCTGATGATTCTACGGCAATTCTTACCAATATACACGAATTCATTTCTACGTGCCAAAACAAGCCACCTGATCCAATTCGTACATCGTACCTAGAGCCTAAATCATTCCTACAACAGGCAACGGACGATGACCTCGATTCATTGATTTGTTTCGATCCGGAAACCGAAAATGAAGTCAGTTCGTCGAATGTAGTGGAATCGGAGGCTGATGGCATGCTCGATTCTCAGTTTCTTGAGACTAATGTAGATCTGTCTCAAGTCATTTCGAATGATAGCAACCGGATCTGCCAAAAATTACTGAAAACTACGAGCTGCGAGAAATGCCAAGAAAATTTCGATCTAATGGATCAAGATGCAACGTTGTTGAGTGTCGACAAACTGCTTGATTGTTTGAATAAAACAATCGTCGATATTTGCTCTCAAGAGTTTATTAAGAAGAAACTTCTTGAAAGTGTTCAAGAAACGAAGGTTTACATCATTGGGTGTCCGGAGCATGTCGATGTGATCGAAAGAAAAGTTAAAATGGTAGCTGTTGATCAGACTATCCTTTCCTTCTGCAACAATATCAATAAAATATTGTCCGGTAAGATTGACCGCTTACCAATTAACGCCAATTCCATGCAAAAGTTGGCTTTCGACCACCGAATGAAAAAACGAGGTATTGGTAAATTCTCTGATAAATTTAATTAAAAAAACATTTTGATACATCCACTTTGGTCAGATTTGTATTGATAAAAACTCTGATAAATTTAATTTAAAAAAACATTTTGATACATCCACTTTGGTCACTTTGGACTTACATAAAACTTACATTTGTAATTTAGACGTTGGAATATTGAGAATAAAAACTGATTACAACATCTTCTTTTAATGTTTAAAGGACTGAATACAAACAGAATATGAAATACGCTTTGCAGAACCTTCCCAAGTGGTAGCAACTGCACAAATGAATGATAAGCACTGTCGAGTGTGCCCTTTTATAGCAAGAATTTTTATAGGAGTTTCGAATTCAAGTCTGCGGAACGCATGCAAAATTCTCAATATTATAAAACTGAATACCGATGTTTCCAATATGGGATTGGTTTGTGGTTCGTATTCCTAATGCATAAAATTCAACTTATCAAATGAAGAACTAGATTTTAATTTCTTGTATTTTTCTTCGCTACGCGACTCAGTTTTAAATCAAAAAACAAATCAGAAGCATGTCGCTATTCACTTTTCTCTGATCGTAGAGTGTTTTTCCGGAAGTTACTCCTGGTCATCGACGAACTAAAGCTTATTCCTAAAATGCGTTGTGTTGAAATTTACCACCACGAGTGTGCAGTACTGTTGACTTCTGTAATCAAAGGGGTAAGTTCATCATCAAAATAATTTCTGGCGATTCTTGGTCGGTGTAATTATCGAGAGACGGTTATGGAAATAATGTTTTTTCCCGGTATCCAAAAATTGTGACAAAAATTTCGCGCGGTTATTTGCAACTATTCGGTGGCATTGATATGATTTCCGAGTGTTATTATTTCAGCTACTTCGATTTACCGTCTTATAGAGATAAGTGGGCCACCCGCAAATGCGCGTGTGGGCATGATGGGCATCAAATACGTTGTGCAGAGGGCTGGGCATGGGTATTATCATGTGACGTGGGTGCCCGCGCTCCTACTAAAATTTTTGTATCGATTCTACTAGAAAATTGGAAGACTCACGAGTTAGGTTTCTGATTTCGAAATTTCTTACCTTTCAGGGATTTTCCGATAATTAGTAATAATGCAGGAATGATTCTGAAGGGCAAAGAGGAATAGGACGTCCAAAAAGAAATATATCATCGAATCTGATTTCGGACGCTGGGAATAAGGAGTTGGCAAAGTGTAGAGAATGACAGAAGTTGGAACCAGATTCTTAATCAGGCCAGAGCCCATAAAAGTAAAAAAATGGACAGAAATAATTTTATGTCAAAAACGAACACATTGTACTTAGGGACTTAGCTACACTAAATTTTCAGGATCAGCTGAGCTCATCTGAATCTATTCGAAGAAAACGCATAGACTTGGAAAGTAATATTGATTTAAGTTTTTGATCCACGAAAGACTTGAGGCACTAGATCTAGAGTCTTATGATAGGAACAAATACTTAAGAGTTGTCAAGACTCAATAGATAGTTTGGTTGCTTTCGTGAATTATCGCGGCACAATCCACGACCCTAGCCAAACTATTCATCATACCGGCAAAGAAACAGAAAGAACCAAAAAATACTCAGATCTACTGAATGAATAGCCATATCTACAAGTATATAGAATTTCCAATGCGGGTTCACTGACTAGGGCAGAACGCGTGAGGTCCTTTATGCGTGGTGAACCAATTCGTATTACAGTACAAAAAGAAGATGAATTGGATCTTCAGCACAGGAGAAAATTTCGAAAAAAAAAACCGAAATGTAAATAAGCTTTGACAGAGAATTCGTCTTAAAATGAATTTTTCTCAGTGTGAATTTTAGAGTTCATAGGGTTAGCCTAGCTCACCTTCGCACTCATGGAACTACAACCCTTTCGGACTTCTGTTGTATACGCAAGTGTAGGCTTGCCTATATAATGGACACTTTTGTTTGGTGTTAAACAGTTGATTTAAAAAAAGTAAAGTTCGTGGGCATCGAGGTGTGCATGAGCTCGAAATTTTGAATGATGGGCATGGGCTGGGTCAATTAAATTTGCTATGCCCACTCATCTCTACCGTTTACCATGAGACCGAGACTTTGGCGGTTGAGCGAAAAGATGCATAACAGAAAATATGTGAAAAACTAAGTTTCACGATTAAGTAGGACGTCAATTGATTCTAAATTTTTAAAATTTCTGAGTCAAAAATCTTTTCTTGCTAAAAAATAAGATTCCTGATGTCGTCGGATAACAGTAGGTGACGGAACAAAGAGTGAAGGTTAATAGAAGGTTTGCTGTATTGTAACTTTTCCAATATGCAGAACCTAGATTGTTATGAGTCTATATATTTATTGATAAAGAAACTCAGCCTCAAGTGATGCCATCGAGTGATACAACATTTCTTGGGAACTATAGCTGGTCTACAGACTAGAGTGTGCAAGAACACATAGTGTGCTTTAAAATCATTCATCATCGGGTTACATTCAACGGCTTTTCCAACGAAAGCCACAAAATTTTTACTTCTCGTAAATTTAATAAAGAAAATTTTTAATGTAATGTTGACGATACAAGAAACTCTAAAGCCTCATTGAAACTTTACTGCGAGCAAAAGGTTAAATATTGAATGGAGGCTTAGTGGACATTTTGTTTTCATAGATTCTTTCAAAAACCGCGAATGTTTTGTCATCAAAGGCAAGAGTTCAATAAACGACCAGGAAATTATAAAATATTTAGTAGGATCTCATAAAGACTTCCCGATCTTCTCTGCGATGATATTTTTTTATTAGAATTAAAACTGTTCGTATTAGGCGAACGTACGAATGTCCTGCTAACCAATTTCTTAGCCCAATTCCTACCAAGTAGCCAGGATATCGCATTATTTCCATGCCCGGGCGACTGTATTCATTGGTAATCATGTTTAAAACACCAATACTGAGGTCACACAAATAAAACATGTAAATTGCACTTGCCTGTCATGATGTCCAGAATGGTTTTTATACTGCGATATGCTATCTGTTGATATTCCAGTGTGGTGACCGTGGTGACCATTGAGACATCGGGCATCGGACGTTTTTTTATTGATGTTATCAGAATTTGTACATTTTAATGAGCAATTGGTTGATGACCTACTCCACAAGTTATATTTTGTGCACTATTTAGAAACTTTAGGAATTGTTTTTATGTTTATGTGCTGAGCTGTTTTCACTTTATTCGGTTGACTATTTTTTCCTTTTTTTTTGTTTTGATGGCCGAGCGTATTTTCATCACAATTTGTTGGAAAATTCAAGACATTCATTCGACAATTATATCGACTCACAATTATATCGTTCTTATACGCTTTTCTATGTCTAATCACTTCACAAATAACACACACTCGATTTCATATTTGTTTAATAAATAATCAACGAAGAAAGTAAATATCCATCCCATCAAAGGTCTAAAAAACAAAACAAAAGTTTGGTTATGGCAAAAGTCAATTTCGATTTCCGAATATCAGCCAACTTCACATGAAGTACTACAGCGTTCGACGCGTTCGACGCGATCGACGTTTGAACAAAGAGCTGTCACCGCTCTGGTATACCGGCATATAGCGCAAATACCATACCTCATACCAGTTGTATGTTGACAACACTGATTACTGACAATTTGACAGTTTGACAGCCATTCCCTAAATTTGCTCTTTTCCGGTTCGTACCAATAACGTGTAAGTTGTACGGATT
>JANTFA010143131.1:0-11975 GCA_026413405.1 Phytosciara flavipes | reverse complement strand
TCCAAACTAACAATTTTACATCGTTAATAATAACAAAACAACATTCGAAAACTAGCCATTCCTCATCATCATAATAACCTTAGTATAAAGTATATAGCCTTGGGAAGGGCGTGCACAATTTGTGAATGGCCCCTTACTTCCTTTCATCAAAGTGTTTTACTCGCTGCACCCCACGGAAATGATTCATTACCTAATGACGTTTGCGGTAATTTCCCAAGGGCTAAACGAGTAAAATAACCTACTGGTTTAGAAATTGTGATTTTGACTTGGTGTGGTTGCAACCCTCGCCTTCGGCTCAAGCTGCACCAAACAGAGAAATGATAACCAATCAATGGTCGATTTATTTACTACGAAATTTACTTTCCGCCTCAAACGTCAAACTGTTTATATCCAAAAACTGTTCTCGGCAGATAAAACTGTGTATGCACCTCAGAGGTGCCACCTCTGCTCAGGATGTTTATTTTGTAGTTTTGTATCATGTATACCATGTTTCCGGCTCAGTGCATAGAGAGATTGTAAAATTTGTCAACCCGAGGCGAGGCCGATCCGAAACGAAAATGGAAGATTACCAAAATCGATCTATTGGTCGATTTCATCTGTTGTAGTGAGGATAGTCCGGGATTTTTTTTTTTAAATTCATGAGTCAAAAGAAAGTTGAGATAATTAAAAATTTATTCCACAGAAATGATATAAAAAAGGAAACAAATAAACTTTTATGATTTACGAAACCGAAAACTTAAGAAAGAAAATTCAAATTGTTTCTATCCGAAATTTAAACATCGAAAAAAAATTATAGAAAATGAAAACGAACACAAAAGTAAAACCTAAACTCAAAAGTTTTCAATAATGCAATGAAAATACTACGAAATCGTTTCGCTTAATAATTAATTTTCTTTTCTTTTTAATTTTAAATTTAAATTAATTTTAATGTGTTGCCTCGTGTTCAATGTGCAACCTGAAGGCTCGATAAAAATGTTCTTTATTTGCAGATTTTTATTTTATAATATCAACAACAAAGCACATCCTAATATTTTAAAAATAGTCCTTACACCCCCATTTCTAACTGTATAGAAATTGATTGTGATTTGTGGACGAAATCATTTACAGTTTGAGAAATTTAACTTTCGACATACTCAACGATGTCGTCGTTTCTGTAATACCCTCAACTGCCATTTGAAATAACATGCAAAATGAAAGAAAACGGAGAAACGACGACGTCGTTGAGTATGTCGAAAGTTACATTCTCAAACTGTATTTACTTGAAAACAATCCCAAGTTGCCAAGTTGATAAAACGAAATTCGAAAATAAAAATGAAAACGAGCAATTTATGCTCTGGAAACCGTTGAAGGCCTGCAATCAACACATCTGCATTCATTAACGTGTGACAGACGGCAGACATATCAACAGTATTTTTGTCGGGTCTATTACTTCTTTTGATCAAAGCATCTCCAAAATAATTGATTTCAAATCTTTGATCCTTGTCGCCATTCAAAACAAGTTGAAAGAATACAAGCAAAACGGAACCACCTTTGCACGGTGCTTATACCTAATTTTAATAAGATATTTATGCTACTAGAGCTGTAAAACGGTATCTCGGGATGAAGTATTTTTACTACACATAGATTCGATATGTCGTTCTGCAGTTCATGTAGCACAAGCTTTTAAATGTTTCAAAGAGTGTCAAACAAAAAAATGAAAATGTCAAAATGACGTCAGCCATTTTTAGTAACGGGGCGCAGTAAAATTTTAAATTAAGTTTCTACTCTCTAAGTTGCTCGTTTTCTTGCAAGTTAAATCTAAATACTTTAAATCTTTCACAAACGGCAAAAGTTACAACAATGACAATTAATTGAATCTGTTACATCTATGTGACTAAACATTTGGGCTTAGTGCTGAATACAAAATCTTTCACTTCATTAGTTTCATCAAAACGTTTCCTTTATAAAAGAATGTCAACCAGACCGAAACGTTTTTTTTGTCGTCTTTGTCCATAACAGATGGCATAATTGCTCCTCTTGATCAGAGCTTTTGATTAGATATTGAAAGAGTCCAATTTGAAGAATTCTACTATCTATGCCTCGCGAATTTAGTACCTGGTTCAACACCAGTACTATCAACACCAACCCCCTTCTTTTAAATTGTTTAAACTGTAGAAATCAGGAAAGAAAAACATTCGGAAATCACAAGTCATTTAATTTTTGACATCTAGCATTATCATATCGTACTACTGTTCGCATTCTCGGAAAGACAAAGTTCGAATTATGTGAGTCGTTGCATTATTTACATTAGCAGATTAAGTCTAATCCGGTTTCAAAATTGAGCTAAATTTTCACTAGCCATTCAAAGCTACCGCGATCGTGTCTGATAAGTAAACATCGAAAGCGATTTTGATCAATTGTTCTAATTTTAAAACCGGATGCGTGTACAAAGTCTTTCCGAAAGAGATGATACGCTAGAGCAAGTCAATAAAATGTTTCGTCTTAGAAATTATGGCAGCTCATATCCGCCTGCACATTTTATTGTTGTTTCACATGTTGGGGCGGTGGTGGTGGTGTTGGCTTGAAACATTGCAGTAAAAACGCTGTGTACAGAATAAATGCGATCGATATTGCTATCAGTGCGTACATGAAAATATTGAGTTCGGGTTGTCTGAACCGATTTTTACGCAGCCATTCGAGCACCTCATCTTCAGCCATAAGATCACCTGAAATTGAGATCAACCATGTTTTTAGATTTGTTCGTAATTCGAGATGGTTGAAAACAGCGGACCTCTGAATATACTGGGGAAACGCCTGCGGAAATAGACAATTGCTGGTAGCTTCGTGACTCCCCATTTCTTAGCATATCGGGCGTCAGCCATTTTCACAAACGTTATGTCTAAATTATCAGTTTCACTGTCGATGCTTTCAAGCTTTTCCAAGACGATATCACTGTCTGGATGACCAGCTTCATCTAGAGAAAAAAAAATTTCAATTACCGTACCGGTTCATGAGCGAGTTAATGGAAAATATTTACAGAAATAAACAGTTAGGAACTCGTTCTCTTCCAATAACTTGTCCAGCATTTTCCGGTTCACTTCTTCAATTTCATTTTTAATTTCGAAAACATCCTGCGATGTCAGCCATGATAAGATTTTATCGTGTTGGTGAAGGTCTCCGTCATACAACATTGGAACTTGTTTCCTGTTACAAAATTATTGTCAAGCCACGTAGAGCAAGAGACACCTTATTTTGACCTACCTGAAGTAAATCAGTGACGGGATGTTAACAACCTCATACTTTTTCGCTGCTTCAGCGCTGGCAATTTTAACAAAATCAATGCCAAACATATCAGCTTCTCCATCGATTTCTTCGAGCTCTTCTAAAATTTCTTCGCATTCTGCACAATCGTCATCATCTTAAGGCGAAAATTGAGTGACTCATTAAAGATCTTTGCTTCAAGATTTTCTACTCTGGCAACCACTTACAGAAAAAGACAACCAATAACGGTGATTCGTCCAGCAGTCTTTCCAGCATTCTATCATTCACTTCCTCAATCTCGTCAGCCAATTCCCTGTTATCATCATCGATCAACCATTCCAGTACGGACTGCTCGTTTTGCATGTCTCCCTCGAAACTTAGCGGGTTACCGTTTCGGAAGTACACCAATGCCGGGAACGTTTTGATAGAATATCGTTTCGCCAATTGTGGATCCTGAATTTTGACCATATGGATACCGAAAACATCGCATTCATCGTCAACCATTTCCAATCCTTCGAGGATAGCATCGCAAATGTTGCATTTTGGCTTATCTGAAATAGATAATTGTGGCGTATCTCGAAATCGAAGCGGTTAGTAGTCGACAAATCGAATGTTTTGTACTTGAAGCGCATATTTCTTTGTGAGAGGTGATGACAAATCAAATTAAGCAAACAAATCAGAACAAAATTTTATTTTTGTCTTGTCATTAAAATGTAATAGGTCAATCGCAAATTTGGATTAGATTCGCTTCGTTAATTTGGAAGTTAAATTTGATATTTTGTGTGTGTTTGTGCTACAATTTTATTGAAAATATTGACAGAGGGACGGTATTATTGTGGGTCATCCACAGTACGAGCCACTACTACCATGCTTGTCTACGACAATTTTAGACGACAATTTTGTTACGGTAACGAACTGACTATTTCATGCTTCAATCTACTGAGCAACACCTTTTTTGAATTACGGACGTGTGGTGAAATGATAAATTTGTTTTTGTTCCTGAAATAGTTGCGAAATGATGTTACAGATGATGATTGGTACAGCAACAATTCACTAAATTTATAAACGTTTTCTTGGTTGGCAAGTGAATTTTCATTATAATGTAAATTGTACAGGTTATGGGCCTGACTTATCATTTTGATTTTTCCTTTGCTTTGTTGTGAATATTGGAGATCTCAATAGGAAACTGACTTTGCTGTCTCAGAACAGGTCAGGTTCTCCTCAAAATGAACTTGAAAAATGTGGCCTGCTCGTTACAGGTTCAAATAGACAACATTTTCTTACAAGTAACTTGATTACAGATCAGGTTTCAGTATGACCCGATGTGTTCCAAGCTTTACTGTAAAATCTATAAATTTTGTGGTTTATAGCTAAAGGGAATTCGAAAACCAACCGTCTGTTTCTTATGTATTTTCAAGTGGAATTGAGATTTTTAAACTGTGATCAATTTAGAAACGTTGCTGCAAAGAAAGGTCATCAATCTGGAAATTATTCCGTTTTCACTTCATTAAACACAGCCTACGCTACAGCATGATTATTTACATGACAATGCTGTTCTGAACAATTTAACACATAATGCAACATAGAGCCAGTCGTTCAACTGCTAGACCACAATAATACCATTGACTTAAACGGTTAAATTCGTAACTCTGCCCTCTCAAGAGGATACAAAATAATATATTTCAATAATGCAATAGAAGGCATTTTCTTAAAGAACTTATTTTTGGTTAACTAATTTATAATATCTTCAAAACACACGTCATATACCTTGGTTTATAACCTCTTTTCTTTTGCTCTGCATATATGATTCAAGTACTGAGTGCTGTTTTGTCGGAAAATTCTTTCGAATGGGTGAACAAAGACTTCGGCAATAAAGTGGTTGATTTGTGAAATTTTCTGGCACTGATTAGGAACGGTACATATAACAACGTGTTGGAATGGTTTGATTAGTGTCATTTTCGATCAATTAAAATTAGAGAAATCATTGCTGATTCGACGGGATGGTATGAGATTGGTATCTGCCTAAGTTTTTTTCTGACTGCGTTCCGAGCATCTTAGATCGCAGTGACGGAAGAATTTTTAGAGTCACCTACTATACTACACCTGAAGTGACAAAGGAATATTTAAATGAAGTATTTTGGTTTCGATTCAGAAAGTCTGATGATGAGACTTGAGACATATCCAACAGTTTCGTCTGACTGCTCGAAACAATTAAACAATTGGAATTTTATTTTTCTTATAATTCGCTAATGTAGCACACCTTTCTTTCGTATAGCCTTATTCATATCGTATACATGGAGCGACCATGGAATCACTCGGGATGGTAAGCTCGGAATAGGTCAAATTCAGGTCATACAAAACTACCTCATTTTCGCAGCTCGAAAAATGGTATGATTTGTCTTAGTTCAGACTCAAATTGAATTCAGATTCGAACCTGTTTGATGATATACCCTAGTAGGCATGATACTGTTTTACTAGCATCGTGTAACCGAAAGCGGGAATCTTCTTCTACACATCATGCCGTTGGCTGGTCTCCACCCGAGATCTCCACAAAAACAGTTAGTGATGTATGACCTGTTCCGAGCTTCTATGTATAGATTGTGCCAAAGCTTGCAATTTGCGATAGGGGAGCGTTTGTATACCATCAAGAGTTAGAAGTTTGCGGTTGTATCTTTGTTCGATGCAACGCTCGAGTTTTTGTAATTGCTCTACTTCAGCGCTGTAGAGTTTTCAGAGTCACATTATGTATCACAATTGTCACCAGGCAAGGAGGTGCGGGAAAACGAGAGAACTGCTTTTTTCAAATGAATTGAAACAACTGATAATTATCTGCGACATGTTTCATGTTGTCAGCCATTTACAACAGCTTTTGTATCTGGAGATATTCAGTGAGAAGTGAGAAACGTTCACAAGCAAATATTTACTTTTTTGCCGACTGATCAAGCAAAAAAACGTGTTTTGCTTGTTTTCGGTATTTTTCGCGTATACTTTCAGAAGTTTGGGCTTAATATCGATGGCCAGTACGCCAAATGAAAGGTACTGACAAAGTAAATATTTGCTGGTGAAAGTTTCTCACTTCTCACTGAATATCTCCAGATTTAACAACTGTTGTAAACATGGTTGCGACCTTAAACAGTTTTCGCATTTTGCCGCACCTCCCAGACCATATGTTGTCGACAACGACGACAAAAATAAATCGAAATTTGTGGCAAATTTTTTCGTATAGAAAAACATTATGCAACATCAAGTGAAGTAAAAGAATTTGTTTATCAAACATTAGACGATCCTTTTCAAGCAAAAGAAGTGACAGATGCCGATATAACCCGTTTACAATGTTTTGTTTATATCTGGTATGATGAGTGTTTGTTCGTGTAAAGGAGGGAATATCAATCTCTATAGCTGGAGGATCGTCACACTTTCAAGCTCGGGGTGAAAAATTATCAACAAAACCAAATCATTTCGGGAGAACACACGAGGTAATTGGGAGAAGAAAAAAAAACTAACGAAAAACTGTAACTAACTCAACGACAACGAGGCAACAATTTCGGTATTCACTTACAAAAGTATACGGCCAAATATTGAGTTTCCTCAACCATAGTTTCCAACATTTGTCGCGTTATCAATTCGATACGGTCCTCTGTTTTTTGAGTGATCAACCATTGCAGTACTTCCTCTTCCTCGTTTAACTGACCTTCAAAAACATTCAACAAATTCGAAAGTTTAAATTGAAAATTCTATTTCATTGTGGTAAAAAAAACCTTCAAACACATTCGGTATGGAGGCTTCAAAGTAGACGAGCGCCGGATAGTCATGTACGCCATACTGTTCAGCTACGGAAAAGTCTTTTGTTTTCACAAAAGTGATACCGTGGCGATCGCAATCGTCGTCAATATTCTCCAATTCGTCGAGTATTTTGGAGCATTGTTCACAATCGTCGGCATCTTTAAGACAAATCAATATTAAGATGAATTGATGTGGCAGTGGTGTATCAGTTACTTATTGTTAAGGGGGGTGGGTGAGAAAGGAAATCATCGAGTTTGGTTAGGTTCTTTTGTTTGGATATCTACCAATAGTATACGAAACGATCAACTCTATTTACAAAATAAAACGCTTTTGGTCGAGCTGTGGGGGAACAACAACAAAAAAAAATTATGTCGAATCATAAGTGCAGAGTGATGTTTTGTGTGTGGCATTGTGCAATATAAAGCTCATTCTTGTATTGTATATGGGGGCTCTATCTACTCTGGAACTGCATTCCAATTATTCGATCATTCCTTGTGATATAAAAATTTTCATTTCAAATGTAGTACTGAATGTGGTGGCATTTTGAAAGCGGGTTTATTCTTGTAATATACCCTCTTCGCTTGGTGGTGGTGTGGGTGGAGTCGTAGTTTCTCGGAGATGTTCCCCTTCTACCGAAGGTGTTGCTGTTTCTTTTTGTTCCTTTTTGACGCGAGTTTTTTTCATTGCTTTTGCACTGCATATGTCGCAAAATGTCTTGTTCCCTATTTTATACAGTGGCCATAAATTTTCGAATTTTAAAATTAATTTCTCGGGGAATATGGAATGTAAATGTTGAACTAATCGAAACTTAAGTAGCAATCCAGCTTCGACGGCATTATTATAAATTTTCATCTAACTTACCACTCTGCTGATGCCATCTAATTTTTGTATTGGGGAAAATGAAATGTTGAAGAAAAGGAAAACTTACAAAAATAGACTGCCATCGATCCAGATTCCTCAATTAAATTGATGAGGCGTTCACCTTCAATGTCTTCGATAACATCACCACCCGGATCCTTTTGTGTCATTAGCCAACTGAGAATCTGATCTTCTTCATATAAGTCACCTGTATTGACGAAAAGAAATACGTCAGTGAGAGAATCAGGGATTCCATCGACTCAGACATAGTACCGAAAATAATTTCAGCTAAGCCTACTACAAGCCCACCAGCTGGTAGGGAAGTTTCCATTTACATACACAAGGTTTACGATTATTTCTATCACTGCCACATGAGACACTTCTCTTTACCTGAGTAAAACCATCACCACTCTAACACTCACTCACCTGCGTAAATGACTGGTTCCTTTGAATTTTGTCGGAAAAATAAAATTGCAGGCAATGCAAAGACCCCAAATTCTTTAGCCATTTTCTTGTCATCAATTTTAACAAAATTAATTCCAGCCCCATCAGCTTCATCGTCAATATGTTCGATTTCGGTCAACACCCTTGGACATTGCTTGCAATCGTCACTGACTACATTTCACATTAATAAATCGCTGTTAGAACTATCATAAGAAAATGTGCGAAATTGGTTTTTACACATAAAGACGGCCAGATAGTCGGACGTTTGACGAATTTTCTGGAACATTTTCCGATTGACTTGTTCGATGTGGTCGGTCATTTCCATGTTATCGGGCAATGTTAGCCAATCGAGCACTTCCTCTTCATCATCAATATCACCATCGTAGTTGATATATTTGCCTAATAGAGTCGTGTGAATTTAGCTTACATGAAGCTACGTAGGTAATAGATATCAGTGATACCTTTCCGAAAGTAAGTAATGCCTGGTGGTTTTCTGTATCCATATTTCTTGGCCATTAAACGATCATCGGTCTTAACCACTTTGATACCATATTCCGCTGCTTCATCGTCTATCAGTTCTAAATGTCTCAACACTCTAGGTGATTGAGTATCTTCGTTGTCATCTAGTAAATGTTGCATTAGATTTAGAATGTTGTGTGCTCCATAAACGGTGGAAATATTTTTAATTTAGACCCGAGGAACACTTTTACTCACAAAATATAACTGCCAAGAAGTCTTTCGAACCAATGTAATCGAACAGAGTCTCTCTATCTATCTTCTCGATACTTTCGTCTTGCTTCTGGTTAACCATCCAATCCAGTACATCCTCCTCATTTTCCATGCTTCCTAATCAAATACCAGAAATGTTTGTGTGAAAAATTGTTTACTTAACATTTAAGAGATCACGGTGGATATGTTGCGCGAAAATATTTATTATACCTGGACGTGCTCTGCAGTGGCTTTTTCTTTCATTGGTAAACGGAGTTCATAAATTTTCCATTATCGCGCATGTGATTAGTAAAACATGTTTTTTGGGTCAGTAAATAAAAGGCAATGCAATCAACAGTTAACACGAAATTTATTTAGAAAAAGTTGTGTACAAACCACAAATTTATTGGTTTTACGGTTTGTTTAAACATACAAAAAAAGAGAAAAAAAAATTCTTGAGATTTACCTAAGTTTCCTAAAGTTCTTCAATTTAAATAAAAAAAAGAATTTACTTGTGTTGTGAGGTACTGTTTTGAAAATTGAGTATACGAGTTGCCATGCATCGAACTCGAACTGTTCCTCTTTTTCTGGTACATTAATTAGTTTATCGTTTCTGGCAAATATTTCATTGCAATAAACAATTCAGTCAAATTGTAATGATAAAAAATGTTTTTTTAATGAGAATTTCCTCTAAATGTTTGTGCAAAAGAATATCTAAAGATGAAAGGGAAGATGGAGATGAATTTTGCGAATTGAAATGTTTGAAAAATTGTCTTTTTTAGATGTCGTTCAAACTCTGAAAGCTTAGTTGCCTTAACGCCATCGCAGTGTCTTTATAGTTATGTAAGTTCGTTCCGGGTTCAAACTTTCATATCTAATGATGAAACATTTCAATTGTCCATGATGTTTCATACAGCGTTTTTCGTGAGGCGGATGTTTTATGATTGACTTTATCGCACTAGTGCCATAAAATCATATGAAAATCGTTTATGATACTGAGCTCATACTGAGTTACGTAAAGTTATTTCAACGCACTGAATAATAATTTGAAATTATAATAGGAAACCACATGACCTTTTCTCGTTAAGCTTTTGAGAGCTATAATCTTCCTTCATACTCTAATGGAATTTCCGTTGGAGGTCTCAAAACAGAAAAAAAGTAGGGACTGTATTTTCTCTTGACATAAAAGTATTTATATTATGTCGAACCTTGACTATATATAGAAAGTATAACCAGAAATATTGTTCGCTTCTTCTAATTTCATGTCATTCGCATTGAGAACCCAGTTTTTAAAAGTAAAATATCTTTCACTGCCTGCCATACGTACTTCCATGCCCAAATTTGAACATAACATAGCAATATGCCGCCTGTGAAAATGATCCATAACATGATGGAACATTTCCTGTTTATTTTCCATGAATTTGTGGCAACACCATCTATCAATTCATCGGAATATCTTTAAGTTACAAATTATTATTGTGAATTATTCGTGATTTTCACGTTTAATAGATGGCGCCACTTTCTATGTCAAAAAATTTGAATTTCGGACCAATTGTAATTGCTCAAATTTCGTTCGCTAGTAAAGAATTGTCGCCACTTTTTACGTAAAGAAGTAGTTGATACTTTTCCCGCTACGCGCCGCACTCTTTGTTGAAAATCGCGAATACATTAAACTTTGCATTGTGAATTGTGTCGGCTGATTTATCTGACATCTGTCACATCAGCTGACTTATGTAAAATCTCGAATCTCGATTGTCATCGGCTAGTATTTAAGCGAATTTTTATTTAGAAAAACTCATTCTGAATTGTGGATTCAATTGCAAAACATCCTTTTGTTTTTATTCAACCTCCCTGACGTGGTGACCCCGACGTGATGAATTATTGTGAATTATAGATATTCCAATGACTTGATAGATGGCGTTGCCAAAATTTGTTATGTGAATTGTAATTACAAACCTCGCCTTCGGCTCGGAAAAGCAAACTCTACACTAGTCGAAAAGACAGTTACCGAAGCGTCTTGTTCAAAGACAAATTTTGATTTATCACAAAATGGTTACCTCATGTAATGAATTTCTTCCGCATCGTCCAATGTTATCTACTATTACTTCTAACTACCAGAGTCAAAATTATACTTTCATCGATGAGATATGGTTTTCTCGCAACTATAAAATCGTCATTTATGGAACAAGTTGCGAAAAGTAGTTGTTTTTGTCATTAGATGTGATGTTATCAAACGAGAGAAGCGAGTTTTACAACCACATCGTGTGACAGCGAAAAAAAGTGCAAAAAGGGCCCCTCATAAGATATCCAAATGATGCATGAAAAATTACACTTTTCGCAGCGCCGTTGCAGAAAAGACCTTTTCTCAAATCAGCGCTGAAAAGTGAAACCTTCTTCGCCTTTGTTTATACATCTAATGCTTGAAAAAGCATATATTACTCGGTCGCATAAATTACTATTACATAACTCAACGATGTAAGTAAAGTCATGCGGTCGTCCGCTTGTTGACTTCGGCTTCGCTTGGGATAAATCTAAGTTTAATCGAAATGTCGATCTGATCGATGATAATGTCGTTGAATGGATACTAAAACTCTCCCTCAAAACGGATTATTCAGATTGTTTTGGATGAATTTGGGTATGCAAGGTGCAAGGACAAAATGTAGACTGAAGTGAGTGTGTGGTTTGTGGTGTATTTTAATAGATTCAAATTAAAAATTTATGCAATCTTAAAAAAAACTAACGCAATAGATTACAGTACAGTGATTAGATGATTTTTAATGAATTGTTGATTCAATTCGGTCAGTTTTAAGTTTTTAAGTAAGTAACTAAAAAATATTCCATTTTTTTGGTAACAATTTTTCTTTTATAATTTTACTTAAACATTATGTAAATTCAACAAAAATATAAATTTTTTTTATAAATTAAATAAATTTCATTTGAAA
>JANTFA010143109.1:0-11976 GCA_026413405.1 Phytosciara flavipes | reverse complement strand
CTACCTGTATTGTATACACAAGAAAATCACTTTTATCACCTCGAACATAATCAATACGCCTACAGTCTGCGCTTGAAGCTAAATTAATCGTAAATTCTAGTCATCTGTAAATGTTCTACATAGCCAATATTTGTTTTACATACTATTTTCGATGCCATATTGATCCTCCATTCGATCGAATTAATTTGTTTTAATTAGGTTTTTGGCCCCGTACGAAGTACAAAAGGCTATTAGGTTTTATAATGCCGTTTGTAACCATCGGATTTCGAGTCAGGCGGTAAGAGAATAACGTTTGGGACTTACGTAAGGGACCATTCAAATAGTGTGCACGCATCTGGGGGGAAGAAGTTGTCGAAAAGTGTGCAGAAGAGTGCGCAATGAAGAGGGCAGTAGACCAAAAAGGTGCGCACTCTTTTTCACTTGATCAATGATTTCGCAATCAAACTTTTTTTTTTTAGAGAAGCCAGTCGTCAGCTTAGGTTGTAACTAAGAATTTTTCCTCCAAAAACCCCTGAAGTTCATTAGTAAACTTTCTTCACGAAACTCTACAACCGATAATAGAATCGTAAAACTTTTAGAAAAACAAAAACCTTCAAAAAAGTGCGCAGGGGGAGGGGGTATCTACAAACTTGCTAAATCGTGTAGAGAGTGAGAGAGTCAAAAATGACCAGAAAAGTGCGTGTGCACTATTTGAATGGCGCCTAAGTAGTAGAGTTACATAAGCTAGGTATATGGGATCGTACGGGGCTCCGTCACAACGTCTTCTACAGTCTTTTCTGATTTTCTTTCTTGCGAAGTGTTTGGTTTGTTAAAAAAAATTTACGCATGTTTATTTATAGAAATTTTTACAGAAAAAAAGAGCAACAAAAAAAACCTGTATGCCTGAGCTGTATACTTTAATTACTCAAAAAACATAATTGCAAATTACCTGTTTTGCTAATCAAAATGTAGAATTATGCATTGTCTTTGAACCACATGATTTTAATTTTAAATGAACTTGCAGACATTGGTCGCGACTCAGCCTATTCTGCGCGTGTATGCCGCTAAATTTAGCCGAAAAAAATCAACATTAATTCACGTCATATCCGATCCCAAAATATGTAACGCATGGTGACCTTTATCTAGAGCAACTCAATTATTGTACATTCATTTTCCACATCAAATTATTTTTGTCTTTGTCAATAGGAGATTAGTCATTGATCGTTCAGACTCGCATGCAATCAAAGTATAATGTGTAATAGCAGTCGGGTATCAGCAGTGGAAATTATTTACTTAATCATTTAACAAAGGAAGTGGTCGCATTAATTTTATCGGCATTTTTTCGAGATCTTCCAATTATGAATTCAACAATCATGCTATTAAGTACTTGTCATACTTTGAATCATTAACGTCCTCGCTAGCTTTCATTTCAGGCCCGTATCTACAAACGGGTATTCCCCACTCAGGGGTTTCGAGATAAAATGATAAGAGTCTCACTTATAAACGGTTGAAGTCAAAATACAAACAAGCAAAGTTTTACATCGCCAATTTCAACTGAAGTATTATCAAAACACAAGGGGTCCGTACTGGTAATGCACGACATATAGTTTGGTGTCTATATGAGGTATATGGATCTTAAACATACTCTGCAACACTGCATCTTTTGATCATTCCATTTAAACTCATCCACTGTTGAAATTGCTTACAGCAAATCGGAAAGTCCCGCACCAAGTCAAATTTGAAAATTGAAAAATAATTTCATCAAATTCATGTGAAACTTACACGAAATATGAGCAAAAAACACTGAACATTAAGATGGCCGCTGGTAGCCATTTTCTTCGGTCACGAAAACAGTTCCAAACCACCGCATTACGGTCGTAATTACTTTTCAACCAAACAAAATTCCTGAAAATCGGATGAAATTCACTTGAGATATTTACAAAAAAACTCTACCTTCACTGTACGTCCGAATAGCTCGACTTAGGCTCATTTTGCCGTACTTTGCATAAGAAACTAGCCGACCGGTTTCCGAGCCCGTGATCTGATTTCAACACACTTTTTTCTTGGATTGGTGTAGTCAATACCTTTCATCTGCACCATTTATCAACTTTGAACGAGCAATACTGCCGGTAATATATGCGGGAAACCTCAACTCGACCTCGAAAGTAACTAATTCGATCTACTCGTCAGATTTTGATCATCTTCGAGTGTAAACTAGCATTTGTGATTACAAATCAAGGAAAAAGAGTCTCATGAAGATTAGTTTCGTTTGACTCAAGTTTTCCTCTTCAGGAACAGACAAGTTTGCCTGCACTCAGGGATTCGAATTCGATGTGTAACAAACGTAAGAGTGAATGCATTAGATCGTCGTACTCCATAAGAGTCTAAAAATAAGACCATGTTGTGGGTGCGGTGGTTTAGGAAAGAAAAAATCAACGTTTTTTCATTTACGAATTCTTTATTTAGAAAATGTCATATTATGTAACTGTACTACTATGGTCCAATATAAAGGAAGTGTTTGAATTTACCTTGTGGTTTTTAAATTGCTACAGTCAAGGCTACGACGTACTTCACACATTCTTTCTATTTCATTTTAAAAATGACTCAATCCGCATCCAAACAGTTATTGATTTATTTAAAACCAAAAGAAGGTCGACAAAGAGTGGCAACACTTTTAAATTTCCTTTTAAACTAAACGTAAATCGAATTCTTAAGTAGTTAACGTTCTACCAGCGTTCTATTTATTAGTTCTACAAGAAACTAAAGAGAGTCGTTGTACCCACTTGTACGTTTGAAACTCGCACAGGTCTCACACGCACATGGTAAACGGTTAGAAAGAACAAACAAAGCCTCTTTAATGGGAAAAATAATTTTAAGCCAAGTTTATTTTTGTTTTTTGTGAGACAAACAAAAACCCTTCATTTAACCCAATATTCGTAATGATAACTAAAATATTCATGGTCCCGGTGGACTAAATGTGCGGGTGGCTCATCGTTCATTAATCATGAAAATGAGACTAATACTCGGCACTATGAGACCTGCTGATATTTATCTGAAACCTATAAAACGCCAAATAAAGTTCATAGTTGAATCTAAACAGAATCCCCAGCTGCTCTACTTTCGTTATGGGCGGTCCCATTTCAACCGAAGCATATAGATCAGAAGATCAGAAATCTTCGATACTTTCCTTTGACACACAGTTGAAAAAAAATTCAACCAAATATGTCTCTCGCTAGTCCAATCTATTTGTTTCTTTATTCCACCGAGGTCGTCCATTATAACATTCACTATACTCACTAGATTGTAATTTGCAAGCCTTGTAATCAATAACGAATATGATAACAGTTCATTATCTTCTCATTCTATCGGGTGAAAAAGTAATGTATGGCGCGCGTAGGTTTTTAAATTGTCCGTTTAGGAGATGCGTGCCAATATTAGTGGTGATGATTAATGTATTCGTTAGAAGTTCTATACATAGCCCATTTTGTATAGATATGGAATCGTTTGATGTTTTCTTGCCTTAAATGTAATGCCGCCGCACAGCCATATAACATATTCTATTCGATGATGACAAATTGTCTCCGAAAATGAAATTTTGTCCAAAATTTATGCATAAAATTTGGTGATCTGTTTGTTCAACAATGTACGGGGGAGCTTAGCACAGATTGTTTTTTTTGCGTAGTTTCTTTCTCGTCTTTCTTACTGAGAATTTGCGAACACTTTTGTTTTTCATGAATTTATTGTCTTTCAGTTTCACATTACCGTAGCAGGTGTTCGTTAAACATGAAATTGTGTTAGTGTTAAAACACTCAAATTGTTTAGATAACATCTCACCACGTAGTATTCAAAATTGAAAACAAAACAGAAAACATATGGGGGACCCGTATGAGTAGTGCATGTAGTTATGTAGTAGTATGCATGTAGTCTATAAAAGGCATACATCTTGAAACTGCTCTACAGCAGCTTCCAGCAATTTCGAGGGTCCCGTACGAAGTCTCATTTATAAAGTGACCATTGAAAAAAATTCACCAAAATCAAGTGACAGCTACTTGAGATATGGCCAAAAAACATTTTCTTAGGTCACCGGTCAGATTTTTTTAAAAACTGTTCTATCGCTTTACAGTCATCACTACCTTTCAAACAAAAGAAAGTTCACGGAAACTAGATGAAATTTACTCGAAATATAGGCAAACAACTTTAAAATCCAAGATGGCGGCCATTTTGTTAGGTCACCGAAATCATTCGGTTGTCATTAACTTTGATACAAAAAATATTTATGAAAATCTATTGAGACTTAGTCGAAATACAGTCAAAAAGCACTAAAAAACAAGATGGCGGCTGGCGGCCATATTCTTAGGTCACTGTAACTGTAAAATTCTCACCGCTTTACGGTCGTCATTGCATTTCAACTTTGTACCAGCAATACTGCCGATTTATGCGATGTCGATCACTTAACTAGACATTGAGAACAGCACTAATTAAACTGGTACTTGTGAATACAAATTGGGGAATAAAAATTCGATTAAGCTTGCCTTCGATTTACTCAAGTTATCGTGATGACTTTTTTTTATTATTGTTTTGGCATCCACAGATGGTTTCCCCTTAATCAGGGACTCGAATTTGCCGTGTTACAAACGTAAGAGCCAAAGAATAGGACTCTCGTACTTCGTACGGGTCTAAAACAAAAACTCTCACAGACTCAAAAAGATAACTCTTCACTGAATGGATGTTATAGTAAATAAAAAAAATTAGCTTTGAATGGTTTAATTTTAGAACAATGAACACATGACGGATTTGAACATTTGTTTAACAGGAAAAAAATCTACTCAATTCGAATAGATAATGTTCCGTACACACAACTCGTAGGTTTGATGGAAATTTCAGATCGTAATTTACACAACGGCGAACGGCTCATTATGATATTAGTTTGATTGCTTAAATTTTGCAGTTATTCGTAATCAACTTTTTCTTTTTCAACACACGAGTAATTAGCACAAAACACTTTAGATGCTATAAAAGTTCATCATCCACAATTGATGTCTATATCTCCATGTAATATCATAAAAGCTTTCAAGTATCATTAGCGAAAATGACTGCGGGCATACAGAAATATAAAATAGGAAAAGAAAATGTGTCGGAACACGTTGGACGGTTTCACATGAATCAACTTTCATAGCTTCTTATGCAAACAAGAAATAACATGACGATGCAAATATTACAAAAAGGATTTTCTTATTCATGGGACTCAGTTACACTTCAGAGTTCAAGTACTAAAGTTCAATTCTGTTCAAATCGAATGATTTCAAGTGTTGATAATCGGTTCAGTAGGCTCATTGCATTCCATGTGTTGTGTTACGTTATAAGTTCTACAGTCTATCAGTAAGTAGAGAAAACTGTTTCGCTCAGGTAACCAATAGACAATAACAAATATTCTTGTAACTCGAACCACCAATATTATTGTCGGTTTAAGTTACACGAAAGATAAAATGACATCCCATGACTACACCTTGCATGGATTTTCTTTTCTACTTCGCTTGCATTTATTGTTGGAAGCCTCTCACATCTCTAATCTTATCTAATGTTCTTAGCATGCTTGAATCTTACAGTTTTAATTTCAACTTCTTTTCACCTTAGACTCAGTTCGCCACAGTATCGCAAAAATTCAGATTCTTAATGGAATATATTAGCAACAGACGTGTCGCATCCATAAACTTTTCCTAACACTTAACACTATGTTCTTGTATATCTTTGCTGAATAATATTAAAAGGTGTTCGCCCATCCTCCACTCCTAAAAAGTACGAGTTCCGACAATTTTTTGCAATTTTTTTCATAGCGAAATTAGGAATTCAATCAGAAATGTAAAAAGAAGAATTTTTTAACGCCTGCGGATGCTTGCCAAAAAAGACAATACATTTGTCTTGAAGTTATTTAAATTTTTACACTCGATTCGAATTCAAGATGATCTTAGTCCAGTTGTGTCTGAGTTGGATATTTTTGTGTACTAGTTGTAGCTATGGTTGGGATTACGATAACTACTACTACGTCTTCTCCTTCTCCATGAAAAACACCGCTAAGAGATGCCAACTGCCAACTGAAAGTTTTGTCTGGCATTAAAGAAGAGGTCTATACTGCCGTAATTTGGAAGAAAAACAATCGTGCGAAAGAGAGAAAAAACTTTATAAGAAAACTTCGAACATTTTTTTTGTCTCTTTTACGCATTGATTTTCTTACAAAGTATGGCAGTATACTATACCCTGTCGGAAATGAACTTAAAATTCATCTAGTCATACGAGTTTTATTCAGTGGTTTTCCGTTTGATCTCAAAGTTTACAGGATTTGATCTCGCATAAATTAAGTCATCATCAAAGAGGAAATTTCTTGATAAATTTCCAACACTAAATTTATATTTCCTCTATTCGACACAGCTAGACGCACCATCAATATTTCTATTTGCAATATCAATCACAAATTAGACAAATTTTTAAAGAAAACTAAGAAAAGGTGAAGAAGTTTTGAAAAAAGTGTGTGTAGTGTAATATCAATGTAGCTGAGGCAGAACCGGAACCTAGTCTGCCAGTATCACTTTTAGTCTTACAAGGATGATAGGTAAATGGAAAGTCGATATGTTTTTGAAGCATTGGTGAGCACTTAATTCAGCTCGACAAGCGAGTAACTGCATTCCAATGAACGTAAGTTACACTAACTAAGTACTTCTTGTCACTCAGTAAGAGGAACATTAAGAGATTAACTGATATCCTCACGGGTCACTGTTCACTGAATAAACATTCATTTACGATGAACTTGGTGGACAGCCCTAACTGTAACAAGTGTAGGGAGAATGAGTCTGCTGAGCATTTTCTTTCCCACTGTCCAGCTCTAATTAAGACTAGAGTGAAGTGGTTGGGCGCCTATCATTTGCACTACGGTTCGATTTGGAGCGTAAACCCTGGGTATATTCTCAGTTTTTTGAATGGCACATCTGCAGATTGATATTATGTTTATGGCAGCCTAGTCATGAGCTTGTAAGCGTGGGTATGCACAACGAGGCCGATTGCGGCCTAGGTGCTTGATTTCGCTAGGATTCCTATCCTATCCTAATACTATTGAAGTAGCGTCCGGTTAGTTTAAGCGTAAATTGCGCTGAATTTTTGTAACGTTAAAATGACAGAAGTAACGTGAAGTCGCGCTAATTTCACTTTGGGCTAACGCTACTAGCGCAGTCCAACCCTGGCGCACGCTAAAAATCACGAATTTGAAATCCCTTTCGTCCCTTTTGCACGTCAAAATGTATTAAGAAATTTTCAAAAATGTATGTTGAGCCCTTCTCCCTGTCCCTAAACAGAGTCAATGTTAAAAATCTGTTTTCGTGGCCACCTCGCTATGAAATATTAAAACCAACCTCTCATTCAATATGGGATGTTTAATCTCACAAACTTTGTATCGCCCCCTATAGTCGGCGCAACTTACTAAAATTTAAACTTCATTAACAACGATGCTTAATTTATGTCTACAATTCGAAACCAGTAGCATTTTGATCTCGACCATCGAAAGTCATACTACTTGAGTCTTATCTTACAAGATTTGCGTCGTTGTATTAAATTTAAGTGAGCACTAACTTGATGTGGTTTTCCTTTTAAATTAGTAGTGGACAACGAAACACTTGAATTTCAAGCAAAAAAAAGTCAGAGATAAACTTAAATAAAGAGGTGAAAGTTTGATTCGAAATATTGCTATTTTTGGAACTATTGTTATCAACACTACAACACTCAAACTTCAGATTGCAAATTGGAAAAGCCTATAGGAAATGTCTGTTATCTGAATTGAAAAACCCTAATTCAACTCGAAAAACTTTGTAGAATTAATGTGAACAAATTAATTTCACTAGTTTGTGTTATCGGCTGTGGTATGTGAATGCAGTCGTGGAAAAAGGTTTGCATGCAACTTAGCATCACAACGTCCAAAATCTTTTTACTTTAAATGCATCTACTGCATAACACAAAGGTGTTTCCGTTGTTTTCAACGGGGTTGCTTCTAACTTCGGATCGTTCTGCATCCCACTAATCAAAACATCTAATTTTCAATTACGTACGCGAGCATACTATGTAATGCTAGAAATCACTCTTCACACTGTAATGAATTAGTGAATGAGATTTCCAATGTGTCTTTTCAATTTCATTCAATTTGAGTAAAACACACATTGCCATGTGCACCTTGCAACATTCATTTTACTCAAACTATTCACACCATTATTGCTTTGTTTATCATTTTCAGCCGACAATCACACCTCTTAAGTACGCTTTTTAGAAACACATTCCATTGTACAATTAAAATCGTTGTTAATTCAACAATTATGTAATGATCGGACAGCATTGAATGCTAAGTGATTGGATAGACTATCTGTTATCACACGTTATAAAAAGTGTCATAAAACTGAAACTTGTTTTCAGTTGTTTTTTTTCTCTAAATCAAGGATTTAATTATGTTTGTCTATCGCTTCATCTTTTATAGAAACGAGAAAAGACCGTAAGCAGACGATGCGACGGAGCCCCGTACGATCCCGTATTTCTAGCTTACGTAGCCTAACTACTTACGTAGTCCAAGTACCTACACAACCCTTGTGTGACTGAATACCTAGTACAAAATGAATATGTTACATATCGGTTGTGTAAATACCCCACACGAAGTACTGTACTCATAAAGCTCATTGAGCAGTAAAGTAGTGGTCTTAGTCTGGCTGGACCGATATCCCGAATTCAGATTCCATTTGCCTTTTAAATGAAATAAAAACTATGAGAATCGAGTGAAGTTTACTTGATTTACACGCAGAAAACACTTATGGCCGAGTAGCGGCCTCAGTTCAGGAGCCTTTTTTTCGTGACCCACTGACCCGATTGACATATATTTTTTTTATGGAATGTTTTTGGCCATACCTTTCAAATGAAATCAAAATCAATCAAATTGGATAAAATTTACGCGATTTAGCACACTACTTAAACTGACCCTAAGACCTCGAACTCACGATCCAGTGACTCGATTTCAATGCATTTTGGTCCTGAATTGGTATTGTAAGTACCTATGATTTCCCGCTATATTTACACTTCCAACGTGTTGAATTTCCGAAGAAATGTTCAAAAAATGCTAAAACACTTAAAAGGCCCTTAGCTCATCTTCGAACTTGAACTCACAATTTGGGGAAAAAAATTATTGAAATCAGATTTGATTTACTCGAGTTATCGACATGGCGGACAGACAGATGGATTGAGATTTTTTATGGTTGATTCGGCATCTACATGCATTCTCAGAGACTATGCCCTCTATGCCCGTCTGGCTCGAACTCCGATCGTTACAAACGGCATATTAAACCTAATACTCCTCTGTACTTCGTACGGGGCTAAAAACTACAAACACTACGAGAATGTAGAGCCGTTAGTTAAACATTTCTTGGATTAACTGATATGCTGATGCTGTTTTTGACCAATCTTTTTTTTACCGAAAGCTGAAGACTAGAAAATCTTGTTTCGAACTATTTCATATAGAATGCCAAATATATTTTTAGAATGACAGGAATTCATGTTTCTCGTATTTTTTAAAATGACAAAAAAGTTTCCCATTTCAATTCTGTAATGTAACACTGGGGAACAGACAGCTATAAAGTTACTCCACATATTTCAAAGAAAGAATGAGTCAAAACAAAACAAAGCTTTGATCCAAACAATTGAAAGAAGCTTTTCACTAACTAACAATGCGAATGGATTTTCTTAAAGAATTCGACCAGAATAAGCGTCTCACACTTAAAAAGCTGTAGTTCATTGCACTTTGAAAATACAAAAAGGAAAGTTCAACAATCTTTTTACATTTTGTTATTGTTATAATATGTGAAAGCCAAAGCTTAAATCGATAGACTAAATATGCTTCATTGCTTCATACAACGTGTTTATATTATTACTGCACTGCAATTGGAGGGGACTATGTATATATGCTCTGGCAGTCACAGTATTTTAAGAGAATGTATACGCTAAAATATCGCAAAGAAATTAGTTTTTATTGTTATACTGCAACGAGAAATTATGATTTCCATTCCGAAATGTAAGACAGAAAATAATTATCCGTTCATTTACCCGGCCCAACTATATGTTAACACAAAACTGCCGTAATTCGCATGAAAAACAAACTCTGGAAAAGGAACAATAGAATTCTGTCGATCTTTTTCCAGAGACAGTTTTTTCTGCGACTTACGGCAGAATGATGAATCACAATTCTTGTGTCACTTGTAAAAGGATCATTTTGTTTATGGTCATCCCAATTATTTATTTGTTGATCTGATTGCAATATAAAGGCAACGTAATTGGATTTTAAAATTAATTTGCCAGTCTGTTGAATACAAAATCTTTAAATATAAATTTACATTTTCAGAAACAGTTGATCAACCATGGCTGAAGATGAAATGGACACGTCTGTGCGGGTGGCCGTTAGGTATGGATTTTGTTTTCTTTCTTTTTGATTTATTTTGATCGTTCGTGTAAATTATACTTCAGTCATACGATGATATTATTCTCTGTTCAAATTATTACACATAGTGTTCGGTGCACAATCTTTTACTTCATTTGTGTTAACATTTGTTTTGACCAAGGGGCACGCACAGGATTTGCAAGTCTTTTTGTAACTCTTTTTTCCGTGCGAAAATCAATGAAGCTTTTTTACCGGTTATCTTGGACAGGCCCTGAGAGGAATCAATGCGGTGAAGATTTTAGATTGATTAACACTAAGGTGTAAGGTTCAAACCTGCGTGAAATTTCGTACAAAAATGACGGTATACAGCGTAGACTGATAAGATTTGTATGAGCGGATGTGGACACAGGTTGAAGGAATACTTGAGTGTCCCAGCTCTTTATGTGAAGTCTGAGTCTTTATTCCGTGCAACGATTTTTTTTCGCATGCAACTCTTTTGACGTGTGACCCCGAGACCAGCTGAATTAAACCGATCAAAAAGTGCTATCTTTTCTTTAATACTCAATTTTAACAAGTTCCTGCGAATGTTTATCGTGTTGGTTTCGTTTAATAAACACACTTCTTAGGATTCAAGCGACTTTAGGTTTCTAAACAATCAGTATTTGTCCAGAAAACACACAAGGCTGTATACTGTTGTGTTGGCAGCGGTAGTCGCCATTTTTCAGAGATAATCGATGTCACATCTCTTTCCTACGAAAAAAAATTCCCAATAGCTACATTTTTGTGGAAGTGGTCAGCTTTCTGACTGTACACCCGATAGTCAACCAAGAAATATGGATTACGAACTCGTGCATGTTCTGGAAAGATCAACGGTTTTTGATCGAACAGTTTTCTTGGGTTCAGTTCTTGACTGTTATCGACGCAAATTCGTTAGAATTTCCTTAGACATTTAAAGTGGAAAATACATAAATGAGCAACTATTTTCAGTGCGTGACCCCTCGGCTCTGACGCTAGCTTAATTGCATCGCTAATAGTGCATATGTTAAAACAAATGAAGTAAAAGATGTGGTTTCAATCTCACAGATCTTTCAAGATTGTGCCTAAATGTAAAACTTTATGCAAAATTACAACATCTATTTGGGCATGAGCTATACCGTGAATTAAACCGTTCCTGAGCTATTACATGCGTCATCTTCGTTTTGGTTTAATAAAATTCACATGATAAATTGGACTTTTCAACTTATCGTCCCTATTTATGTACAAATGACTATTACCGATTTCACCGAATCTTAACTGATTCTCGAAAGCCGCTATAATGTAACTAAATAATTAGCCAAATCCAAAATGTAAAAATATGCAAAATCATATTTAATTTGGGAAATTAAGTGGTCGATAATCATCCAATACAACGTGTGTGTTGTGTTGCACACATTTGAGTTTGTTGAGAGGTTTCGATGTTTATAACACATTATAATGAAAGCGTTTGCTTTAACTTCAACTCATACCTATATATGACATAATTGATACTTGATGGATATTTGATATCC